>JAECMU010012562.1:0-15079 GCA_016106625.1 Dracogyra subfuscus
TGAGGACACATAGGTATAGCATAATCATAAGCTTTCATGTGATACATTTCTAAGGATAAACTGAGGTGTTTTTTTAAAATAGGAAACTGTTAAGAGTAATTATTTCTTCATTAATAAGGCCAAGGATTTTAACTTTTCTGATGATTTTTGGTAATATTTTAGCAATATTCTTCTATTTAAAAATTATTTATTTTAAACAAAAACCATTAAATATTAATCTTACAAACAGAATGTCTATAACTGAATTAGAAATGAAATTTCAATATGTTTTTTAGAATACTAGCTAAAAATACTGTTGATTGCATTAGTATTAGCAGTGATGTAAGCTTTCAAACAATGCAGTGTGAAAATGGCAATTTCGTTTACGAGGGGACATTTGTTTTTAAAATGTAGATTTCAGTTAAATAAGAAACTGTTCTTAATCTTTTTTAAAATTTTAATTCATAATTGTATTAGGAAATAATATTTGATATGAATCTGCATGTAATGGTGTACTTAGATAATTAACAGTGAAAGATTACCTGTCATTCATATGTAAACTGCTGCATACAAGACACACAATCTATTTAACTTGCAATGTTCTTATTTGCCAGCTTTATTTTGTAATATTTTGATTTTACATCCTGAAACTGTGGCAGAATAAAAGGCTCATGTTCTTCAACTGTTAAAGACCCAACAAAGATGAAATGACTTTCTAAGCACTCCACTCGGACAGTCTGGGATGACCATGTCTGTGGCCATTTAAATGTTGATGTCACTTTACACTCATGAAGGAATTTCACATAAATATGATCACCTTCAAGCACTTTACACTTGCATTGTGTATTGGTTATTCGTCTAATTAAATAACCCTCGTCATAGTAAACAGTATTCTTACAAAACATCAGATTCTGTAGTAGTATGAATTGACCTGCATTAAGCAGCCACATGTGTAAAAATACCAATTTGATACTTGAGCTCCTTATGGTAAATGTTTAACACAGTTTGACTGTATATTAACATGGCAGAATAAAGAACCAAACCAAGTGTGACAGAATAATAAACAAAGCTGACATCTCTCAGTCAAACCCCACTAACATCTGCAGATTGTCAACAAATGCCTCAAGACTTCCATACAAGTCACATGTACATTGCAACACCCAGACATGTCAGTATAAAATCTGCTCAACTTTAACAAGTTGTAAAATGTCCTTTCCGGTACTTGAACATTGTGACATAAAATTGCCACTGCACCAGTGAATGGGTAGTTAATTTTAAATTAATTTAAATCATACATATAAGCATGTTTTATTTTTTATTTTAGACATACAGTAATTCTCAATAATGCATCGTATGTCACAACCCTTTTACAAAAATCTATAACAACCTTCATATATATTATGAAATTAGTATAGAATTGTATTTTGTATGCATTTGAGTGAATATATTGATAATACAATAAAAGCACTTTGCAAAAAGATGTTTAAATGAACATATTAACATTGTGTTTAGGAGGTGACATTTTGTTTAACATGCAAAATCTTGTGTATTTACAGAACTACAATTCACACAAAAACAATAATTACACAAATTAGTTTTTGCAGGCTGTTATGCGTGTACTATATGATTAAAGTTTTGTAACCTGCCTGTATATATTTATTTGACCCATGTTTAGGAGGGGACATTTTTTAACGGAATTGTTTAGGCTCTATGTTACAATAAATATCTCAAAGTAAATAACAACGTTACATCAATTTTTGTTCTTGACACAACTGTAGGCGTCTATTGTGATTATAGTAATACAAAAATAATTGTGGTAAAATGTTATTTGAATTATTTATAGGTCAATGTTCATGACAGGACATCTTCAAAAACATTTTAACAGAAAACAAGAGTTAGTTCTTTAAAATACTGTAAATGTATAACACAACATCCAGTTTTAATATGGTTGGAAAAAAAAGTGTTTACCAGTAGTCTGGTTTTCAAATAAATATAAATAAAAGTATCTATTTCACATCACATTATTATTAAAATAGTGATGGAATAATGCAAAAATGCAAATGAGACTGGTAAATGTGTTATTTTGGTATATAAATATTAACTATTTGATACAAAATCAAGTTATTTCATTCAAACTGGGTTTCTAGATTGCTATACCATTCGTACAGGTACCTATAAAATTTAAGCAGACCAGAGCTTTAAATTTTAAAGTTATGAAAATTTTATACCAATCAACGAGCAGTGCAACCTTTCCCGTGAAACTGTCCATATATACACACACACACACACACACACTATCATGTCTAGGATGGTGCATATTATTATAAAAAAGTGCTGGCAGTAGGTCTCCTCTCATCTCTGTGGTCCTTTTAAATGACCGTAAATAAAAATGTGTTGAGTGCATCATTAAAGAAATTTTGTATTTCTTTCTTTTTGTCTTACTAACAGTTAACAAGTAACCATTACCGCCTTTCCTAGACAGTTTGCTGACGTGTTTTACCCAGACAGCATTCGTGAACCTGGTTATCTATATCAGTCAACTGTGGGAAAACTTAATAGACTTTACTCTTTAAAAAATTGTCAGATTTTAGATTGTAAGAATATACATAAATCAAGAATAGTGATATGGAGAAAATTACCTTGGAATTGGCATAATGCCATCAAGTAATCTAATATTAGTTGGGTGGATCTAACATAGATTGCATAATTATTTACATGCAGCTCTCCATGGGTGTTGAATGTGATTAAGAGTCTGATTGCAGAATATGTTTCTGACTTTAAAAATGAGACAGCACATTTAACTATCTCTGTACATAATGTGTAGACTAGTAAAGCTGTCTTCATGATCTCGTCACAAAACAGGTACTTTGATTTATTTAAGCTATAACTTATTTTGACATCTGGATTGTTAAAACAGTAAAACAGTGGGGTTTTTTATTATTTCTTCCAATTTTATGTTTTAGTAATGTTCATTTCGTGGAACATTTTGGACATTTTGTTCATGGACAGTATTTCATGTTTTTAAAATTATTTTCAGCGACGACTGGCAAGTGCTGCTAAAAAGGCAATTGCAAAGATACCACAGAAAAATATCAAGAATGGTGATAAGGTGAGACTTACCTTGTAATGAGCAAATAGAACATTCACTGTCAACAAACTTTTTTTTATATATTGTTACACTGTAATAATTTACTGGTACATTATCCTTTTTAAAAAAAAAATCAAATATTCTTAATGATAATTTACTATCAAGTTGTCCATTTTTAGAAAGTAAATGTCACATGTATTCTTAATGATAATTTACTGTTACATTGATATTCATTACTTCATTCAAATATGACCAGCCTCAGTGGCACAGTGGTTAAGCCATCAGACTACAGGCTGGTAGGTACTGGGTTCGGATCCCAGTTGAGGCATGGGATTTTGTATTCATATACCGACTCCAAACCTTGGGCGAGTGCTCCGCAAGTCTCAGTGGGTAGGTGTAAACCACTTGCACTGACCAGTGATCCATAATGGTCATGGTTTGTGCTATCCTGCCTGTGGGAAGCACAAATAAAAGATCCCTTGCTGCCTATTATAAAAGAGTAGCTTATGTGGCAACAACAGGTTTCCTCTATTAAAAAAAAAACCAGTCTCAGAATGACCATATGTTTGACATCCAATAACCGATAAAAAATCAATGTGCTCTAGTGGCAGACTTTACTCTTTTTGTTTCATTCAAATACATGTACAATCCTTGCAATTGCCCACGTCAATTGACAGTGCCGTAGAGATTGCTGCGGACCCTTTAATTAATTCTCTGTCGCACTTTTATTGTTGCGTACTATAGTCACATTTTCTTAATTGCTGCTGTTGAAATATTATTCTTTTCCTTTAATTTCCTATAAGTGTTATACTTAATGATAATTTTCTGACACTTTGTAATTCATTACCTATAATCAAGTATTATATTTAGTGATAAATTTCTGTCACTTTGTTATCCTTTATCTTTAATCAGGTATTATTCTTAATGTTAAGTTACCTTCATATATTTATCCAGTACCTTTAATCAAGTCTTAATACTCTTATTATTAAAGATAATTTTAATTGCTGACTTGTTTCAGGAGCTGGACTCTGACATGGACCAGTGTGCCGTTTGCATTGAGGGATACAAGGCTCATGATGTCATCAGAACACTGCCATGCAAGTGAGTCATGTAGAAATTCATTGCCAAATTTCAGTTAACGGCAAATTTATGCAAAAAAAGCCCTTCATTTAAATCTACATTGATGGTAATAAACACTGTACTTGTTGAAAAAATCCATTGCTTAACATAAAACAAGAAACAGTTGTAACATTTAGCTGTTTTAATAGAATGTGAGTTAAGTAGAAATTTACATCATCCACCCATTTATTTTATCTATATTAAGCATTGTGTTAAATTGTGATGGTACCAGGTAATTATTTTTGCATCAAGATAATAACTGTTCTCATAATCGTTACCTACTCTTTTAACAGTTAGCATAATCTGAGTGCATGAATCTGTTTAGATTCTTAAAAAGAAAGCTTCACAAACAGTAAAACTGATTGTCCAGTTTTGTGATAAACAACTAATTTCTAACAAAACTTTAATTAAATGTAACTACTGAAACGTTGGGATAAACAATACCTTTCCTTAATGTTCCAAAATTAAGTGTTTCAGTATTTCACTGGGATTACTATAGCAGATTTGAAACATGAATTCAAAATCCAAAAGCACTTTTGTTTTGGTTGTCTATTAACTACCGAAAACCAACTACATTGTATTTTTTTCTTCTTTTAATTGTATTTTTTGATGTTTCTCATTTATATTTATAGGCATATATTTCATAAATCTTGTGTTGACCCGTGGCTTCTAGATCAACGAAGTTGCCCTATGTGCAAACTGGATATTCTTCGAGCATATGGCATGCATGTAAGGATCACATTAAAATATATATATATATACAGTGAAACCCCTCAACACCGGACGTTTTCCGCGGTCCCGTGAGTTACACATCTTTTAACACTATATTTTACCCAGCTAAACCGGAAACCCCTCGAAACTGAACACCGGACAAACAATTCGGTCCCAATGTGTCAACCTAATGTAAATCCTACCCCTGAAAACCGGACGATCAAACCGATACCAATCTATATGGCGCCCACCTGTCTGTGAACACCGATGACTAGTGCACTATTCGCATGCTCGAGATCGCTGTTATCAGTGTAATCACCGCTGCATACAGTACAGGTATCGCTCAGCAGGCACGATTAGCAACTTGACAATAAACAGTTAAAAGGACTGATCGCAAGCTTTGGTATGGAGTTAACTACTGTAAACACATTGATTGTGTTTTGTTATTATAGTTGACATTAGCGGAGTTCGGGTTTGGGTTAGATGTCTTTATTAAGTTACGAGTGTGTTTTAAGGTCTTAAATATGATCCTTGACAAACATGCCTCAAGATTTGCTTCAAAGATTGACACAAATAGCAGGGAATTTAGTTTGCTGCCTTCCTATTGTGGGAATGTGTTGGGTTTCTTTAAACGTTTGTTTAGCGAAATAAAGAGTAAGCAAAAGTATATTTTCATGTTGATTTTCAACATTACGGAACGTCCAGCTAAACGTCGCCGTGTTGAACTCTTGCTCGATGATACACTGAAAATAATTAAAAGTTTCGAAAGTGTACCTAAACCAACGTTAAGATCTTTGTGTGAAAAGTTTAGTATTTGCAAATCAACAGTTGGAGATATAATTTAAAAAAACTAGAGGTTTATAAGGCAGAGTTTAAAAAGAATATTATCGGGAATCAACGGCAGTTCAATAACTCATGTAAATTTGATAAGCTCAATGAACTGGTATGGCAGTGGTTCTGTCAACATAGTCTTGTTCTTGTTTTAAAACACTTTCCCTATTTTATGGAGAACGGAAAGTATTTCCGTCCAGGCAGACCCATGAAAACCGGACACCTCTGAAAACCGGACATTTTACTTGGTCCCTTTGATGTCCGGTATTGAGGGGTTTCACTGTATATTGATTTCTGGATTTTGTTTAGTTTTTCATACTGTTGGTAAATATAATATAAGATGTTTTTATTGTGTCCCCTCCCAAAAACAACATGTTTGGAACACTGCAGTGTTTGCACTCAACCCTAGATGGGTGGTCAATCTAGGGTCAATCAGTCAGTGGGCTGATTGGGCTATTTCTCTTTACAGCCGGTGCACAGTGAGTGGCATATCAAGGGCTGTGGAATGTGCTATCCTGTCTGGAATAGTACATATAAACGATTCAATGCTACTAATGGAAAAATGTAGTATGTTTCCTCTCTCAGACTGTGTATCCAATAGACAATGGTTAATAAATCAATTTGCTCTAGTGATGTCATTAAACCCTAGCTTATCTGATGTGTGTGATTTGTGCAATATTACAAAATTGTTATACAGCCCAGGCTTTCCTTTTGGAAATAGCAGGAGATCAGTCCAAAAGGGCTGTTTTACACATTTAAAAATATAAGAATCATAACAATACATACTGAAGCACTGAGAACTGCTTTGTTTTCAGGTTGGAGGCAGCACAGAAAGTGTTCATCCTGACGGGGAGAGTGGCACGGCCACGGGTGCTGTAGTGGAGGAACTCGAGCCATCATCTACAGCTGATGAGCACACCGAAGCCGAGGTCAAGGTTCTTCTTCTGCCTCAACACGTGTGTTTCCATCAAGGGGAGACGAGCGCGGGGAGACAGTCCAGCATCGACTCGAGCCACGAGACGAACTGCAGCAGTCGGGACGACATGGCTCTTTGCTGCAGCGACTCCGATTCCACCGACATGCAGTCAGTGACAACAGACTTTACGGGAAGCAAGCAGTCCGACCGGTGTTCCAATTCACACAGGAAGGACTCCGGCTCCGAGTATGCCGACATTCAGTCGTTGATAGCCGAGTGTTCAGGGGGGGAGGACTCGAGCAAGTGTGCGAGTCTGCATCGCAGAGATGAGACCGACTCTCAGTCGTTAGTCATGGAGGGCTCGGTGGGTGAAGAGTCCATCAAGTTTGCGACAGACCAGCACCGCAAGGATTCTGCTGACTCTAAGAAATTCACTTATGCAGGAAAGAAGTCTCTCCGACGCGACTCATCGAAGCAGAAGAGGAATTCCAGTGTGGATTGTGATGAACAGCAGTCGCTGATGAGCGAGTGCGTGGAGGGCCATTCAAAGCCTGAAGAAGACTTTGTTCCTCAAGTATAGCCATATTGATTGTGTTCCATGACTGAACCGTTAGTGCAGTGCAGTGCAGTCCCATTGATTCTGTTTGTTGGTAAAGACTGACCAAATCAACAGCACAGTACACCCATTGGTTCTGTTTGTTAGTAAAGATTGACCAAATCAACAGCACAGTACACACATTGATTCTGTTTGTTAGTAAAGTCTGACCGAATCGACAGCACAGTTTACACGTTGATTCTGTTTGTTAGTAAAGACTGACTGAATCAACAGCACAGTACACCCATTGGTTCTGTTTGTTAGTAAAGACTGACCAAATCGACAGCACAGTACACACATTGATTCTGTTTGTTAGTAAAGTCTGACTGAATCAACAGCACAGTTTACACATTGATTCTGTTTGTTAGTAAAGTCTGACTGAATCAACATCACAGTACACATTGATTCTGTTTGTTAGTAAAGTTGTACTGAATCAATAAGACAGTGCAGACACATTGATTCTGTTTGTTAATAACATCAGACCGAATCAACAGGAAAGGTAGTTTAGTTAAACTGATTCTGTTAGTAAATTCAGACTGAACCAACAGCATAGGGAAAATTCATTGATTCTTTTTGTTAATTACTTCCGACAAAATCAGCAGTATAGTATCACTGATTCTATTTGTGAGTAAAGTCGGACTGAATTAACAGCACAGTGTAGTCACATTGATTCTGTTTGTTAATAACAGACCGAATCAACAGTAGTTAAGTTATACTGATTCTGTTTGTGAGTAAAGTCAGACTGAATTAACAGCATAGTACTGTCACTTTGATTCTGTTTGTAAGTGACTAACAATGAATCAACAACATAGTGCAGTCACATTGATTCTGTTTGTTAATAACATCAGACCAAATTAACAGTAGTTATACTGATTCTGTTTGTTAGTGAAGTCTGAATTAATTGCAATAGTGCAGGCACCTTGATTGTGATTGTTAATAAACAGACTGAATCAACAGTATCATACAGTTATATTGATTCTGTTTGTTAGTAAACACAGACTGAATCAGCATTATTCTGCATTTTTACCACTTATTTTTAGTTGGTGAATTGAAGCAATAGTATAATACAGTTATATTGATTCTGTTTGTTAGTAAAGAGACCAAATCAACAGTATAGTACAATCACGTTGATTTGTTTTGTAAAATCTTGACACATATTGTACAATTTTCCTATTTGTTAGTAAAGTTGTGCAAAATCAACAGCATTGATTCTGTTTGTTAATAAATTGGAACTTAACAAATAGCATAGTACAGTCCCATTATTTGATTAATAAACTAGGACTGAATTAACAGCTTATATTAGAGCAGTCACATGATTCTGTTAGACTGAATCAACAGCTTAGTGCAGATGCATTGATTCTGTTTGTGAGTAAATGTAGACTGAATCAACAGCTTAGTGCAGTTGCATTGATTCTGTTTTTTCTGCGAATACGCATCTTAGTACATGTTCATGATGTTTAAATTTCACGAATAATCGTTGGCATCTGTTAAAAAAAAAAAAAAAGCCAATATTACCTATATCGGTGTGGGAAAACACAAATATTGTCGAAAAATCAATGTTTCCTGTTACTCAACATCGAACAATTGCCTCTGGTAAAGAGGATTACCCACCTTGCCTGTAACAGAAACACAGCTCACGACTTTAGTTGTTAACAATTACTATATCGGTACCTTTGGTGATCTTAGTTAAATAAAGTGGTGTTATTGTTGTTGGTAGCCGAAACAATTAACTTAAATAAGCTTGTGAGTAACCTGTTACTTTTGCATTATTTTGAGTTACATTTTCGGATGAGAATACTGAAAAGCAAATGTGATTTTTTTGGTCACAGGGTGGAATAATTTAATTACATGTAGTGTCTAACAATTCAGGACAATCGTGAGTAAACAGACATTAGTGGTCATGATTTTTAATAATTACTGTGAATTGATGAAATGGAACAATTAGTGCTACTTAGTATTTAGTATTGAATGATAATTATAATGACTGTGTTTTGTTTGTATTCCTTCATGGTTTACTAGTATATAGAAAATCGGACAGAACCTAAGCACACTTTAACCTGGAAAATAATGTATGCTTATGATTTTTGCGACAAGGTTGGGAGTGAATGATGCAAAATTGATATGCACACGATTGTTTCCCGGTTTACAGTATTCTCAATGTGAATCAATAATATGGTTTAGCAATGTTAATTCTGACATTGATATTCACAATTAGAATCGGTAATATTATGGTGCAGCAGTTGGTAGTTATTCTCTATCAGAATCATTAATATGGAATAGCAATGTTGATTATTTTTGTCTTAATAGACTGTAGTAATATTATGATATAGCAGTGTTGCATCAGTTTGTTGTTATTTTCTATCGGAATCATTAATATTGTATAGCAATGTTGATTCTTTTTGTCAAGATTCATCAATGGTTGAATGGAATTGATAATTGAATAGCAGTGTTTATTCAATGTGTCATTATTCTCCATCAGAATCAATAATATTGTATAGCAGTGTTAATTCAGTTTGTCATTATTCTCCATCAGAATCAATAATATTGTATAGCAGTGTTGATTCAGTTTGTCGTTATTCTCCATCGGAATTATGAAAATGGTATAGCAGTGTTGATTCTTTTAGTCAAGATTCTTCAATGGGATTGATAATGGACTGTAGTCATATTGGTTCTTTTGTTAGCATTAGCACTCTCAAACTGAATCAAGAGTATAGTATAGCTATATTGATCATGTTAGTCTTCTCAAACTAAATGGACATGTTGGACATTTCATTTTGTGGCCATCTTGTATTGACAGGACATGTTAGAGATGAGATATGTTGTGCTTGTTCATTGCTTCATTTATGTTGTCTGCAGTTAGTGTGTTATATGATGTTTACTATTTGTCTCAAATTGATTATTGTCACTTGTTTTTCTTTCAGTAAATATTCCAATCATGTGAATAAGATAATGCCAAAAAGAAGTCTTGATGTATAGTTACTTTATTTACTTCCCTTTTTTTTCCCTCTTTTTTTTTTTTATTTCACATAATTTAAATATTAGTTATGCATGTGACATATTATGTAATCTTTTGTTCTTACTTTGTACCAGTCTTTCTTTTTAATCATTTTTTTTTTCTGGGCTCAAAGTTCTCTATGGTTTAGATAATAAGATTATTGCTCATGTTATATTTATTTAATATGCATCAGTATTTTAATTTCATTTATATTTATTGACTGTTTTCAGTTTTTGATCATTCATTTACCTATACCAAGATGCAATATTTGGCTGCCTTTTTTTTTTTATAAATCCATTTGTAATGTCAGTTGGTTCTGGTTGTCTTGATCAAAGTTGTGTGGTTTTGAAAAGATAGATGGGTTGGGGTTTTTCTATTTGCCTAAATTGTTTTTAAAAAATTACATGTAATGTTAAAATTTAAATTAAATTTTAGGTATTTTTACTGCATTTTCTCACAATCATAGGACCCATACCTTATTAATTTTTATCTCCTCAATAAAAGCAGACGGTGGAATGAAGGTGTTAATTTCCAGCCTTAGTGTAAACTTGTGCATTTACACAAAATGCTGTTGCTACTAGTACTAATTAAAAAGTTTATTTGTCCTTCACACAGGGAATGCTTTTTTTTAAAGTTATTTTTTTTCTCAGCCGATTGTTTTCTAAATTGCTAACAAAAATGTTTTTGTGTTTTTTTTCATTTCCAGAAGACTTTTAGTTTTCATTTTACATCAAACTAAACTGAAATAATTTACAAAACAAAAACACATTTTGGTAAGAGGATGAGACAGACTAGAGTACATTGATTCCACCAAACAGTCAGTAATTACAGGGTTCTTACGCGTCCTGGAAATCCTGGAATTATGTGATTTTATAATCCAGGCCTGGAATGTCCTGGAAAAAGCAGTAAATTTTATTGTGTCCTGGAAATTTAGGCCAAAAATTTTGTCGGTTATTTTTCCTCAACTTTACTTTTGTTGTTCGCATGACCTGTCTACATTTATACAACAGTTTCTTCTAAAAACATTCATTGATTGAACATTTCATGTCCTGGAAAAATAAGAAAAAGTCCTGGAAAATGTCCTTGAATTTCATGTTTTTACAAGTGTAAGAACCCTGAATTAAAACATTCCGTTACATTTCTTTCTGCTCATTTGCACTGCCACCACTCCCTGTACCACTTGCAATACACAGTTAGGTGTAATACTCTGTAGACAAAATCACTAAAACCTAGAACTTCCAAACCTTAGGAGACCTTTACACTGACGTGATAAAGAAAATCGATCCACGGGCCAAAATTTAAAAGATGGCAGGTTGGAATAAAACTCTTGAGTTATATTAAATATAACTAACATACTGCCATCCATTAAGTATTCATGTACATGTTTGTGTTAACCGTAGTTTTTATTTGGCCATGTTATCAAGAATTTGTAATGTATGCTGTGTATACACGTTTAATATTAAAAAAAAAAGAAGTGTTGTTTATTCTAAGCTTGTGACTCATGACAATGCATATTCATTTATATCCATATACTCAAATATTTGTTAGTGGAATTTCATGCATTGTTATATTCTCATTATTCATATTTGTCTTGAAACATAATTTGACATAATATATATACTGTACAGTAGTTTTTGTCTGAGCATTTTTCCCTCACCCTCTTCCTTTCTTGGGAAAATTTGCTTTTACTAATACTTAAAAAATTGTTAGTTTGCGTATAGCAAAACAGGGATGTTGGTAAAACCCATAGCAGAATTGACTGGACTGAACTGAGAACAGAACAGAAATGTAGGATAAAAAGCCTATTTTTTCATGAGGGTTGTCAGGTTTTTTTCTGGGCCATAGAAATAATACTTTCTCACATATTAACACTTTTTGTAGGAGTTTTAGCTGTCGATTTTAAAGCGTAAAAGCTTGTCATCACTGAAAAAGAAATAAATTGTAATAAAAGTGTATGTCAAAGAGGTAAGTTGATATATAACAGATTAATCTTCATTAACCCCAATGTCTTGCTTCTAACAAAAGCCACAAGGTAAAAAAAACTTAAAATGTATTCAGCACTGAATCCAGCCCATCTGGTTTTAAATGTCAGGATCTGACATACCTTGGACAAAAATTTAAAGGCTGAATTTAGCACTTAGTTATGGGGCGAGGCATAGCCCAGCTTGCTTGATGCGCTGTCGGTTTGGGACCGATACCCATCGGTGGGCCCATTGTGCTATTTCTCACTCCAGCCAGTGCACCACGACTGGTACATCAAAGGCCGTGGTATGTGCTATCCTGTCTTCGAGATGGTGCATATAAACGATCCCTTGCTGCTAATCAAAAAGAGTTGCCCATGAAGTGGCGACATCTGGTTTCCTCTCTCAATATCTTTGTGGTCCTTGACCATATGTCTGATGCCATATAACCGTAAATAAAATGTGTCGTTAAATAAAACATTTCTTTCTTTCTTTAGTTACTATGGACAAAAAAATTGGTATAATGTTGACATCTTGTTTTTTTCCTCGGCTGTCTGTGGCATTGTCTTAGCTGTATATAAACCCTTGTATAGTATTATGTTTGAAATTATTATGTCACAATTCACTGACTGGTTGAATGGGTTAAACCTGTTACACTTTGTTAATGATATCATTTCAATTTGTTTCCAAAATAGTATGTTTATTGCAGTCACTGTAGGAAATCTATGGAATTAAAAAAAATATATTACTTCTATCTCTCTGTATTGTTCATCAACATTATTGCTATAAATAATAATAATAATAATAAATGTATGTAAAACATAAGAATTAAAAATCAAAAATATTGATTAACCTTTAAATTTGTTAGCATGTCCTTACTCTGTTACAGTTCCAGTTCCATGTGGGATATGAAAACATGACTCTATATATTTTGATTACAAGCATTTGCAGGTTAGCTAATTTTGAAACACCTACAAATTCACCATAACCTTTAATTTTGTTAATGAATTTATGAAAATGAAAGAAGAAGGACTACAACTCCAGGTTAGTAAAGCTTTCTTTGTAATTTATGTCCGGGTGAGTAGTAACAATCACTTTGTTAACATCATACATATCTCATTCTGTTCTGGTTCAGTTTGTTCCATTCTGTTTTACCCAGCCAAATATTGCTATCCCCATTTGTCAAATCTTAGAACTCGTTCTGATGTTTACGTTTGTTTTAACACGTGACAGCCAATGAGGTTTTTTTATGCTGGAGCATACTTAAACATCCATTTATTCATTGTTTCAAATGCCTGTATATTCCTTTATGCAAGCGAGGAATGATTCATTTTACAGAGTACCTATTTCATCAGCTATGTATTAAATTTATTTTGTTCCATTATACTTACTTTTTCAGCATTGAATATATTTTTTACATTTAATAATTTCATCTAAACATGTCTCATTTTCTTTTCCTTTTTTTTTTCAATTTTTTTTTTTTTTTTAATGAAATTTATGGCATTAATACAACATACTAGCTATTCTTATTTTACTCAATTTTAGTTTTTGCTGCATTAAATATATGTTGTTCCTTGGTAGTGAATGTTAGATTTCAGTGAAAATTAATTATCTAAATGCAGGTAGTTCTGTATAAAAGCAATACCAGTATGACAGGAATAAGACCCACCTCGTGTAAAAATTTAAACCTTGTATTTGTTCTAGTTATTCATCCCCTACTGGTCCAACTGGAGGGGACTATAGGTTTCATCTCTGTCCGTCTCTCCATCTGTTCCATGTTTTGTATATAGCTTTATCATGTACTGTTACAGATCAGGTTTAACTTTCATGGCATTTTATCCATATTTGACAGAGTTAAGGCCCTTGAACATAGGAGATAAGAAAAATTGTTTCCAGACCCCTTTTTTCTGCAATGCCTCAAGATATTGAGGTGAAATTTTGTGTATAGCTTTATCATGTACTGCTACAGATCAAGTTTGACTTTCTTGTCAATTTACTAATTTGTCTCAGAGTTATGGCCCTTGAATTTGTTGGGCCCAGTAGGGGATATGTATTAGTACTACTCTCAAAATGCTTGTTTTAATAATATGGTGAGGTTTGCAGAAGAACCTCAGAAATTGAACACACAGAGTCATAGATGTGATAGTCATTCTTGCCAATATCCAACAATGTTGATATTTCATTTACGAGGGACAATTTTAACTAATTGATGTCATTCTATGTCTGTCTGCTGTTTATCCTTAGAGGAAAATAAGCATATCTATCACATCAGAAATGGGTGAATGTATCTGGTATGTAAGAAAAACACAAGTACTTCTATTTGCGAATCATTTTTGTTGGACCTATTAAGTTTGATGCCACAGCAACACACCTCCACCCCACCAATAACTCAATAATATTTCACTGTTTTATATTTGCTTCTTAAAATTAAAAAAGAAACATTACTCAACACTAGCAGATCATTAAAAGTTTGTACATAAAGATTTTTATCTGCTTATATAGTTTTGCATTTTTTCATTAAGTTCTGCATTTATCATATCGGTTTTAAGCTATATTGCAAATCCCCATTATCATTATTTTTAACATAACTACAGTTTGATACCAAATATAATATACTTCTTAATTTATTTTGTTATACAGGAGAATATAAACTTGACACTTATAAAATGTGTTATAATGTTTCATTTAGCTTTGGTGTTGGCCTCTGCTATACTTATTTTTTCCACCAAAACAGTCTGCTCCTACAGAATTGACTTTCAGGAAAATGTGGTACCGGGTATTAAATATTTTCATAATATACCGTACACAGTGTAAAAGCTTGTTCCTCAATTTATCTTGCTATGAAAAACAGTGTGCACTGACCCACCACCACCACCACCACCCC
>JAECMU010012570.1:456-14103 GCA_016106625.1 Dracogyra subfuscus
ATTTACTTCTAGTTTTACTACAATTCACATATGACGTTATTCTTCTAACCTGTATTCGTAATTTACTTCTAGTTTTACTACAATTCACATATAGGACTTTATTCTTCTCAACTATATTCGTAATTTACTTCTAGTTTTACTACAATTCACACATACCACTGTATTCTTCTCAACTATATTCGTAATTTACTTCTAGTTTTACTACAATTCACACACATACCACTGTATTCTTCTCAACTGTATTCGTAATTTACTTCTAGTTTTACTAAAATTCACACATACCACTGTATTCTTCTCAACTATATTCGTAATTTACTTCTAGTTTTACTACAATTCACACACACACACACACACACACACACACACACACACACACACACACACATTCTTCTCAACAATATTCGTGATTTGCTCTATTACTACTATTAATACACACGACTGTATCTTTCTCATTGTTTGACAAGACAACAAAGGCACAACATTTCACTATAACTGTCAACACCTGATGTTAAAATAAACGAAACTGCTAAAATTAAAATAATACATTAATCCTATTTCTCTTTATTAATGTGTATGTATATATAATATCTTACATTTCCACAGCACTAGGTTTATTGACATTTAAACAAACGTACTAGGGCATCACTTCATAATTGACGTATGCTTTCAATTTTATTTTTTTTAAATCAATAGCAATTTTACATTGACTGCTATTCAGTATTCAGAAAAAAAACGTTAAGCACTAGTTTATTCTTATGTATGGACAGCTAAAATCACGTCATTTCCATTCAAAAAGACACTGCGTCACTTATTCATACGTTAGCGGGCAGCATGGCCCAGTGGTAGAGTGCCCGCCTGATGCGCGGTCGGTCTAGGATCGATCCCCGTCAGCTGACCACTGGGGTTTTTTCTCGACATAACCATATGTCCGACGCCGATATAACCGTAATTAAAATGTGTTGAGTGCGTCGTTAAACAAACCAAAAACAAAACAAATTATTCATACGTCATTTGAATACCGGGTAATGGCTGACTGCAATTATGTATACAGTTTACAATTTGTTTTATATTAATCTTGAGTTTGTATGATAAAGATATTATTACCCTCGTCACCTCGTGTGTTTTGGTTTCGTCACTATCATATATTAGGAATATAAATATGTATTATGGTTAAAGGAACATTCCTGAGTTTGCAACATTGTAAGATGTTTTCTACTAATAAAATATTTCTACGATTAAACTTGCATATTAAATATATTTTCTTGTTTAGAATATCAGTGTCTGTATATTCAATGTGTTTCTGGCCGTCTTAATACTTGTAAGAAACCCAAACTGGCTTTTGTCTTCAAATAATTACGTACGTACGAAAACACTATATTTTAGGAAATAAAATGAAATTTAACCTAGTACAAATATTAGAACGATCAGAAACGCGTTTAATATTCAGACACTAATATTTTATGCAGAAAAATATATTTGATATGTAATTATTATTATAAAAAGTATTTGATAGTCGATAACATGTTAAAATGTGCAGCAAACTAAGGAATGTACCTTTAATACAGTTTGTAATCATAATACTTTGTATATGACATTGACGATACCGAAAAACTCTTTGGTAATATTCGCTCTCTCTCTCTCTCTCTCTCTCTCTCTCTCTCTCTCTCTCTCTCTCTCTCCGCGCGCGCGCGCGCGTGTGTGTGTGTGTGTGTGTGTGTGTGTGTATGCATGTATCATTTAATTATTTAAACATGGCGTGATGTAAACAAAAGGGGAGCAATAGAATTGGTGACAAGTTTCCGCGAAATACAAAGAAAAAATCACAATGTAAAAAACTGAAATAAAATATAAATTAATTCAAGTAAATATTACACCAATAATTATTCACCGATACAAAGAATTGCTAACTTGTCATTGTATAATGAACAGTTCTAATTGTTTAATTCTAGTTTTCCATATTTTGTTTCAGATCATTAGTGACTCCGTATTCATTGCACCAGCTGTAGACTTCGCCAGTCGGATTTCTAAGAGAAACAGAAATATTTATTTTTACACATTCGAGTACCAGTCCCCGGTTTCTCCACCGCCATCTTGGTTAGGTTAGTATTGGAATTTATTGCATACACATTTAATCTTATTATACTAATAAAGACAATTTTGAGAGTGTATTTAAAAATAATAATTATTGAACATAATTATGTGCAATACAGAATCTCGCATAAGTAGTACGTGTTTACTCGAATGACGTCATATCCTTAGCCAGGAATGATGTCATGTTTCTAGCCAGGACGCAAGGCGTTCTGTCAGTTCCATGAAATTCAACTTTGTATCCCAGTCTAAGAAGGTTGTTTTTGTATTTAAATTGTGTTATAATCATAATATAGACAGGTGGTATGTAATAAATAGAGAACCACATACCAGTTGTTTCCCATACTATTTATTACACTCGTTTATAGTGCGCAAGATGTATATCACGAGACCGCTATTACGCGATCTCATGGTATTATATTCCTGCGCACTATAAACTCATTCAATAAACAACATGGCAAAAGGCTGGTAGGTACTGGGTTCGAAGCCCGGTACCGGCCCCAACCTAGAAGTAGCTTTAACGACTCAGTGGGTAGGTATAAAACCTCTACACCCTCATCCTTCTCACTAACAACTAGCCCACTGTCCTCGACATACAGCCCAGATAGCTGAACTTTAATTGGATATATAATCACGAACATGTTTAAACAAAATGAAGAATGATATGTAGTTCTGTCTATATACCCTTACTCAAGGACTGATATGTAGTTATATCTATATACCTTTACTCAAGGACTGACATGTAGTTCTGTCTATATACCTTTACTCAAGGACTGATATGTAGTTATGTCTACATACCTTTACTCAAGGACTGACATGTAGTTCTGTCTATATACCTTTACTCAAGGACTGACATGTAGTTCTGTCTGCATACCTTTATTCAAGGACTGACATGTAGTTATGTCTATATACCTTTACTCAAGGACTGACATGTAGTTCTGTCTATATACCTTTATTCAAGGACCGACATGTAGTTATGTCTATATACCTTTACTCAAGGACTGACATGTAGTTATGTCTATATACCTTTATTCAAGGACCGACATGTAGTTATGTCTATATACCTTTACTCAAGGACTGACATGTAGTTCTGTCTATATACCTTTATTCAAGGACTGATATGTAGTTCTGTCTACATACCTTTACTCAAGGACCGATATGTAGTTCTGTCTATATACCTTTACTCAAGGACTGGCATGTAGTTCTGTCTATATACCTTTACTCAAGGACCGATATCTAATTATGTCTATATACCTTTACTCAAGGACCGATACGTAGTTCTGTCTATATACCTTTACTCAAGGACCGATATGTAGTTCTGTCTATATACCTTTACTCAAGGACCGACATGTACCTTTACTCAAGGACCGACATGTAGTTATGTCTATATACCTTTACTCAAGGACTGACATGTAGTTCTGTCTATATACCTTTACTCAAGGACCGATATGTAGTTCTGTCTATATACCTTTACTCAAGGACCGATATCTAATTCTGTCTATATACCTTTACCCGAGGAACGATATGTAGTTGTGTCTATATACCTTTACTCAAGGACTGAGTAACCCTCTTTCAAGTATTCGTTATCCAAGCCAAGTAACCCTCATTCAAGTAACCCTCATTCAAGTAACCCTCATTCAAGTAACCCTCTTTCAAGTAATCATCATTCAAGTACTCTATTCAAGTAACCCTTATTCGAGTAACCCTCATTCAAGTAATCGGCATTCAAGTAACCCTCATTAAAGTATTCTTTATTCAAGTAACCCTCATTCAAGTAATCGTCATTCAAGTAACCCTCGTTCAAGTAACCCTCATTCAAGTAACCCTCTTTCAAGTAACGCTCATTCAAGTTATCGTCATATAAGTATTATTTACTCAAGTAACCCTCTTTCAAGTAATCGTCATTCAAGTCATCTTTATTCAAGTAACCCTCATTCAAGTAATCGTCAAGCAAGTATTCCTTATTCAAATAATCCTCATTCAAGTAATCGTCATTCAAGTAACCCTCATTCAAGTACTCTTTATTAAAGTAACCCTCAATCAAGTAACCCTCATTCAAGTAATCGCCATTCAAGTACTCCTTATTCAAGTAACCCTCATTCAAGTAATCGCCATTCAAGTACTCCTTATTCAAGTAACCCTCATTCAAGTAATCGTCATTCAAGTACTCCTTATTCAAGTAACCCTCATTCAAGTAATCGTCATTCAAGTACTCCTTATTCAAGTAACCCTCATTCAAGTAATCGTCATTCAAGTATTCCTTATTCAAGTAACCCTTATTCAAGTAATCGTCATTGAAGTAACTCTAATTTAAGTAATCGTCATTCAAGTATTCTTTATTCAAGTAACCCTCTTTGAAGTAACTCTCATTCAAGTATTTCTTATTCGTTCAATTCTCATTCAAGTAATCAGCGACTCGCCGTGCGGACATAAAACTGATAATCACACAGATCGTTTCCACTGTTACAGGAGTCCCCCACGGACGCGACCTCTTCTACCTGTTCGGCTGTCCGTTCACAGGACACCCTCTTTACAACTACACCGATGACGACCGCCGTGTCAGTCGCATCGTCATTGACATGTGGAGCAACTTCATTAAACACGGGTACGAAACTAATTATTTAACTTTATTAAACATTGGTTTTGAAACTGCTTAATTAACATTATTTAAAATAAATACGAAAATAATTAATTAACTTTATGACACATAAGTACGAAACTATATAATAGACTTTGTTACATGCATAGAAAACTACATAATTTTAGATTTATTAAATATGAAATTAATTAACTTTATTAAACATGCATTCGAAATTAAATAATACATTTGTTAAATAGTATGAAATTAATTACTATTTCTAGACTTTTTATTAATTGTATTTCTAATGATGTATTGGATACGTGTCTCATATTGGACACTGATAGACAGCACAGTTTGTTTTAGTACATAATGCTAATTTTAATGTTGTTGGATGTCAATTTATCTAGTTTGTTTTCACAGAACACCTTCATTTTCATCATTTGTTGCCGAGCCAATTCCTCGATTCTCGGAACAAGATCAGTTTTATGTTAAAATACCAGGCTACAACCAAACCAGTGCAGTGTCTATACGTATTAGACCCCGGGCTAAGCATGTTATGTTTTGGAACTATGTGTTACCATGGATACGAAGCCTCCATGAGTCCAAATATACCAAGATGGGAACACTAACGTTTGTGTTTATATCTCTGGCGGGGTTTCTTCTTGTTGTGTTAGTCTTTGTTGTTCTATACTACAACAGAAGTCGTCTTAAACGGTGTATAAATTAGCTTGTACATAAATACACATTATTTCATGAGAAGATGAGAAGAAGTGCCATTTATAAATTGAAAGTTAGCATTATTCACGTTCATGCAAGTATGAAGCCCAGAATCACTTTTCAAACTGTAGGCACTGCATAGTGATCCCATTGTATCTACTACACCTTGTTAATTACATTGTGAGACACACTTCTCACATTTTATAACCAAACTACTCATGTGTTAGGACAATAAATGTGATTGTTATCTAAAGGTCGTAGCCCACTTATTGTGTACAACATTATAGTACTGGTGTGTTTGTTTACGTGATTCACACTACTCTGCTTCATGTTGAATACAGTATTATTTTCAGCGCATGGACATTATAATAAACAGTAATTACACTCCAGCTGAAAGCCAAGTGGTCAGATGTTAAACTGTAGAATACTCTAATTATATATCTTGTTTCAAGACATGGTTATAAGCCACACCAGTCTGCGGTGGGTCTTCACTGATAATCATCTGTTATAGCTGTATAACGACGATAGCATGGCCTGTTTCGGAGTCGTCACTGTTATCTAGATTCTCGTCATGTTACCAAGTGGAAAAGATAAATTGGATGATACAGTATTTAAAATCAGTATACGGTACTGACTGACCGACCAGAAGCTTCAAAGTCCTGCTATGAGCTGGTGCCATGTGGCTGCAAGAAGGGATGCAAACGCCAGTGCCAATGTCACAAGTCAGGTCTTCAATGCTCAGAGTTGTGTAGTTGCAGGGGAGAATGTGGCGACACCTGACTTTAACTTAGGTATTCTGAGGTTACAGTATTATTCGAGTGATGTATGTATTTCATTACAATTGAGGAATTATCAACTGTACTTTTAGGGTTGTTGTTAAATGTTGTTAAATGTATGTTAAATATGTTCTAAACAGTATATTTAATTAGTTTTATTATATCAAATACACAATAATAAAAAAATCATACAACATTCCTCATAGCAATCAAAAGTTGCTGATACTGCATTTCATTATTGCTTCGAATTGTCAGCCATCTTGAAAATCAATATAATAATAATCTGAGCATATTGATTATCGCATAAATGGATTTCTTGATGGCGACCACTTTTAATTCAAGATGGCGGCCAGTTACCATGGTGATGGCGATGGGTACCTAGGCTTATATGCTTTTTTGAATCTATACATGTTAAGCTATCTGTATGCTAATTTTCATGCTTTTGTCAAATTTTGCACGATTTATTCCTTAACCGTTGTACTATAAACAGATTTTATAGCTATACCATCACGTTTTGTTTTGTTTTTATTAGTTTGAAACGAATTTTATAATGAAATTAGTTATATGCATACTTCATAATTCACCCGAATCATTTCGTATACCCTCGGCATAATCCCGAATGTTTTCAAATTCTTTTCAAATCAATGGCATGATTATACAAATAAGGTTTTGATTGGTCGAATGAAAGGTCAACTGGACAGGAGCTCCAACGGGCTGCTGTTAGATCCACGTGTAATAGTGGAGCTACTTTTAATTAGATTGTCCAAACGACTGCCAAAAATTTCCTGTGGTATTTACGCAAATTTGATCATTTATTTGTTATCCACAAACTGTAATTTATAACACACGTTATGTGTTACTGTAATCGCTTAGCAATCGATGGTTCTGACATTCAACGAGGACCGTAAAACCATCAATTACACACAGCAATCTAATAACTAGTTCCCATTTATAAAAATAAACAACTCTATCCAGCTATTACATCCATAAATTCCCAACCGTGTTGCGTTATTTTTATTTTGTTATAATCTCTATTGATTCTGTATTAATCATATTAAACGCTACTTGACTAGTTTACTAATATTGCTGGGATCTAAACATGGAATTATTCGTAGTTGTACTACGATATAATTTTAGGTAGGTTGTTAACTGGGGCTAATGTTTTCAGGAAGTTACAGATATATTGTAATAGTTTTCTTCTGAATTGTTAGGTGGGAAAATTATCGTGGTAATAATAAAATATTTTGGTGGATTTTGGGCATATTTATTATGTTTAATCATGTATATATGGTTGTTTATCATTAGACAATCAATGAGATCATGTTACGTGCTTGGTGTACGACGTCCTCCGAAAACGTCCTCTTTGGGTCAGTACACGTGAGGTGTGGCATGTATAAATTAAAGTTACATTACATCATGCACAAATATGAAATAAAAGCGTAAATGCACTTTTAAAAAACTCGTGTGTGTTCGCTATGATCGGTTGTCGCCATATCTCGGCAAAGTACAAACGACAGCCTGTTGTCAGTTTCAGTTAACGCGTGCATTTGTAGGGTTCGTCTCAAAACATTAAAAGAGAAATTTGGCGCTGTATTATCGACAATGATACCTTCCTATTTCAGAATAAATATTTTATAAAGCGTTAGTAGAACTTTCAAACTTTTGTTTGTATACTATAGTACTGTCGGAAATAGAATTAAAATTATTTTCGTCAATTATTTCTTACATATTAAACAGACAAGTAAATAGTATGTAACTATATATTTAATTATAGTCCACCTAATTTAGTATTTACTTGTTTGGGCTCTTAACGATGTACAAGGTGGTGTTTACTCTTGAAATTAAAAGAAATATGTCCATTAACAAGCGATTTGTGCACTTTATTGGAACAGACTATAACAAATGTTGGTCAACATGTGCCAGTTTCATTGCTGTAACAATCGAGGGATTGTTTCTGATGACAGTTTACCCCTATTCCTTTCCAAAACAAAATATCTGTAGACATTTATAAGTACCTTTTGAGCACAACTGTCAAGAACCATTTTGAGTTTATGATCTGTTATACCGGTTTTAAAGGTGCTATCTCAATTGCATAATGACAGATAATTGCAAATCATGTTTTTATTAAATTTTGCTCTAACATTTAAAGACTACACCTTTAACTATATGTCCATAAATCATTATAAGAAATAATTTTATCTACTAGTAGAAAATACATATTTATTGGAGAATCTTTATCACAAACAGATGCTCAAACAGAACTATGATATAGCACCTTTAAGTGGTTGCAAGAATGTGTCAAATTCTAATGTACTTATATTGAATTTATATTCACTAAATATGTTAGTCATAATTAATAATGTATGCTGCAATTCAAAATACTCCCTTAATTTGCAGTTTTAATTTAAAAGTTTGTTTAAGGTCAAATGAAATTGACACACGTCATCAAAATGTGTTATAGTCTGTTCCAATAAAGGTCAGACATTTCCTGTTTACTCACATATTTATTTTAATTTCAAGAGTAAATACCACCTTGTACATCAATGAGAGCCAAAACAATTAAATGCTAAACTGGGTAGAGTATCATTAAATAGGTATTTACAAAATATTTACTTGCCAGTTTAATGTGAAAGAAATAATTGACGAAAATCATTTCTATTCTATTTCCGACAGTACTATAGTAACACATTAATCATGTATATATTTTTTAATAAAATATACTAAAGTAGACAATGAACGTTTTCACTTCTTAATTTTATGTGTTAAAATCGACAAATTCAGATAAATATTATTTCGTTTGCAAGCCCTAAAATCATCGAGTAAACAACACAAAACTATAATACGGAAATACAGCAACGCACATCAGAAGAAACTAGAGAATGATCTCTCTAGAACTTTACAAACTGACCCCATGAGTATCTTTAAACTGACGAAACAAAAACAAGACATGCCAAGCAACAGTCCTTCGTTACAAGAGTTGTATTATTATTTTAAAGATAATAATTACATGTATGAAAAGGATGATAGTGATAATGTATGTGATGTAAATAAGATTGCTTAATCAGCTGATGCAAACAATGTTTTAAATTTGCCTATTTCTACTGTTGACGTGCTGAAAGCTGTGAAACAACTTAAGAATAATAAATCATCAGGTCACGATGGCATTATAAATGAGTATATCAAAACTACAGTTGACAAATTCCTTTTGGTTTATGTAACATTATTTAATTTAATTATGGACAGTGAATTTTCCCAGAAGAATGGCTGATTGATATTATTACAAATATATATTTAAAAAACATGGATACACGAGAAGTGTTCAGAACTATAGACCTATAACTTTACTGTCGTGTTTTAGTAAGCTGTTCACGAACATATTTAACAACAGATTAACTGAATATGGTGAGAGCAATAATATTTTATCGGATTCCCAAGCTGGTTAAAGAAAAGGGTTATTCCCCTAATGATAATGTCTTCTTACTTTACGCAATAAGTGAATTGTTAAAAAGAAAAAAAGAAACATTATATTGTGCATTTGTTGACCTAAAAAAAGCTTTTGATACTATATGGAGAGTAGGACTTTGGTCCAAACTATTGAAATACAACATTGATGGGACATTTTTCAGAATAGTTCATAGTATGTATAGTGGAATTAAATCACGTGTTAGAAAGATCGGTGAACTTACTAAATATTTCACTTGTGACATTGGCGTGAGGCAAGGAGAAAACTTATCACCTCTTTTATTCTCCTTGTTTTTAAATGATTTGGAGGACTATTTGAAGTCTCAACAGTTCAAAGGAATTGCAATTAGTGCTTTTGATTTTGACATATATCTTGACATTGGTCTAACACTTTTTATTATGTTATATGCTGATGTAATATAAATGACAGACCAAATGAAGAAAGTACAAATGGCGAAAAAGAGAAGAAAGGGGACGAAGAAATAAAGGATATTGGTAAAACAAAGAGTAAACAGCATTTGAAAGAAAACAAATCATCAAAGATAAAGCCTAAGAAAACACGTTTAGAAATTGCTTTGTCAACTGTTATGACAGCATATGCAGACAGCAACAGTAAATTTGGAACCACACTTTTAGCATTAGAGAACAAGAAAACTGATGCCGAACTGAAGATAATAGAACTTGAGAAGCAGAGACTCGAATCGGAAGACAGACAGAAACGTGAAGAGCGAGAGCACCAGTACCGAATGAATGAATGAATGTTTAATGACACCCCAGCACGACAAATACATCAGCTATTGGGTGTCAAACTATGGTAATGGAAATAAATAAGGTGATGATCAACATCAATAGAAAAATTCAAGATATAAATAAAAACAGTAGTGTAAATACAAATACAAATATCACGGATAATATAACAGTGTAAACACAAATACAAATATCACGAATAAGATCACAGTGTAAAAACAAATAATACGGATACTGACTTTTATTCCAAACTTTAATTTGTGCTGTATTGGCCGTTCTCTAAGAGAATGTTACACCCCTGCACCACGGTGAGGTTACAGCACGCGCAGGGGAGTACCGAATGATGCAAATGATAATTGAAAGAATGAATGTGCAACATGTACTTCAACAGAACGTCATATGATACCCACAACCCAGTCCCTATGCCTCAACGTTACAGTACGCCGCATAATATGACAGTTAGTAGGCACTGTAATATTTCTTACGATGATACAGTAGAATCATATTATGCTATGTAAATCATTGCATCAAATGTTTAAATGAGAGCTACATTTTCTTTCTTCCTTTAAAAAACGCAGATGTCGGCATATTATTTTGTGTTTTAAATACCACATTGAGTAGACATGATATTATTGTTAGTTTGGACAAGAAGCGAACCGTTTAATTATTATAGTAAATGACATTATTTCCATTGCAATTCCATAACGTTGTGAATTTTTTGGCGAATCGTTTTTCAAAATAAAAATATAACACATAAACTGATTTTGTCTGTTATTTATATATAGTATATTATTTAAAACACAAATGAATCCTACTCAGAAAATCAGTCATCCCGATAGCATCCTCATCACATTATACAATATACATTTTCAACCATTCACGAAATATGCTGCTAGATCATTTCTCAGAATTGTGGCATTCACTTGAGCTTCTTCCCCAGTATCCATTCCATCCATTTCATCACCATTCTCCTCTACCTGTACAAAGACACACAGTTCGTCCGTAGTTCACAGAGGTTGTGAAGAATGGCGCATGCTGTGACTACGGTACTAGAAAATTCAACACCAACATCCAGTCTCTTCTGCAGACATCTACCTTTTAAACGCCCGAACGTATTTTCAGTTGTCATCCTAGCTCTACTCAGCTTGTAATTGAACACATTATGTGATACTGTTAAGATTCATTTGGTTAGTATAAGGCTTCAGTAACCAATTCTTCATTGGATAGGCAGCATCACCTAGAAGGACAACAAATCATTCACCTCGCTGAATTTCCAAACACCCTAGCATCATGTATTATTCCTGGCCAACCAACATTTATGTCTGTTATATAATGTGTCTATGATCACAAACTGCCTGTAGGATTATTGAACACCAACGTTTTCTGTTGAGGTAATCTCCATGTGCCGAGGTGGGACAGATAATTGGAATGTGAGTACCATCGATGGCACCTCCACAGTTCGGAAAACCCCAAATCTCATCGTATTCATCGATAACTGTTTTCAGAGCTGCATCGGTTGGAAGATCGATATATTTCAAGGACAGAGAATCAGATGGAGCAGGGCAGACATCATGAATACACTTCCAAACACTTGTTTTACCAACGCTAATGATATTTGCCACAGTTCGATATTCCGCAGAAGAGGCCAGCCAATAGACAGCAATGGCAACCCTGTGGTTCAGGCAGAGTGGTTCTCGCACTGTTGTAACCAGTTTTGACAAATGTGGACGAAGCTCCTCACATAGAAAATAGAATGATTCTTTTTGTCATACGAAAGTTTTCAATCCACTGATCATTATCAAATGTTTCCTTAACAATGTCCCCTGCGCGTGCTGTAATCTCACCGTGGTGCAGGGGTGTAACATTCTCTTTGAGAATGGCCAATACAGCACAAAACTGAAGTTTTGATTAAAATTCAGTATCCGTAAAATTCTGTGAACTTTGTGTTTTTGTACAGTTCTTTACACTGTTTTTGTTTAAACCTTGAAATTTTATATTGATGTTGATCATCACTTTATTTATTTGCATTACCATAGTTTGACACCCAATAGCCGATGTATTTTTCGTGTTGGGGTGTCCTTAAACATTCATTCATTCATTCATTCCTTAACAATGTATTGCCACCAGTTACGAGATCGCTCGCTCATCCGAATGCTATTTTCCTGAGTTAACCCCAAAAGAAGACTTGTACTTAAACAATACTGAACATCTCTCTTCTTCTTTGCAAGCAGTAAACTGTTCATGTCGGATCCAAGTAACCAACTGATGTTTTGAACAAAACTGAGCTATGCTTATATCAAAGTTCACCTGCTACAATTGCCACATGTGAACGCAAAGTAAATATACTTTTGCTCACGAGTCTGTTTATAATCCATACGCAAATATACTTATATGAGTAAATGTCTGCATGAGAACAGGGCTTAAGGCGTGCGACTTTAAGTCATTTTTGAGAATTAAGTCTTGGCATTAAAATCTCCCATGATAATAAAGAGAGTATGGAGTTGATCAAGAAGACCTTAAAAGTCCCTAGTATTATGATTATTTTGAGGGGTAAATAAAGTGAACAGTGAGTGATAGTTTAAGCCGGGGCTATTGTTAAACCGTATACGTTTTTGTTTTGTTTTGTTTTGTTTAACGACGCACTCAACACATTATAATTACGGTTATATCGGCGTCGGACATATGGTTATGTCGAGAAAAACACCCAGTGGTTAGCTGACGGGGATCGATCCTAGACCGACCGCGCATCAGGCGGGCACTGTACCACTGGGCTATGCTGCCTGCTAAACCGTATATGTGCTTAAACAGGAACTTGTGTTGCCAGACACTGGACCTTTGTCTCTCACGTCTTGTAATTCCGTTATATGAGTAACCCAGTTGATTTAGCTTTTGTTAAAATGCCGCGCAGTTTAGATCAAGTCAGTGAACTGGCGAGAGAACTACGTGACCGTTCGCTCTCGGTTTGTAATGACTCCCTACCGAGCTTGGGAGGAGAGCAACTTGTTTGTGTTTGGAACTCGTCAGCGGACCTTCGTGCCGAGTTACGGGTCGACCCGAGAGTGTCCGTCGAAGCGCTCAAGACGCGATAATCCATTTCCCAGGGGCGATTTGTCTCTTTGCATTGATAAGTATGTAAATGAGCAATCGTCACGGGGGAGGAAAACCTTTCGGTAACGGACGAGGAGAGTGTTGCTAAACATCTTAGTTTTAATCTAAGTGTAATTTCTGATGCTGCTTCTGATGAGATAAACCCCTCCTCCTTTGGGGGCCAGTGCC
>JAECMU010012574.1:0-12480 GCA_016106625.1 Dracogyra subfuscus
AATCCCATAGACACAGGTGTTGTATTATATAATACATAATTTGATTACATTTGTACTGCAGACAGAACATCACGGTTGACGGAATACAGGTATTGTATTATAGTACATAATTTGATTACATTTGGAAGTGATATTTAACTCAGTCTGCAGAACGCTAACCTGAGGTGCATGGATCGTAGGATCGCACCTTCTCGGCGGAGACATTAGGGTATATCGTCAGAACCAGTGCCCTGTGCCTTTTGTCTCGTATAACAAAGGCAGTGGTATGTTCTGGCCTGTTTGTGGGAAGGTGCACTTAAAAATCCCTTGCTGCTATTAGAAAAAGGTAGCGGATTTCGTCTGAAGAAAGCGTGTCCGAATTACTAAATATTTAACATGCAGTTAATTAATCAATGTGCTCTAGTGGTGTCTATGAACAAAACAAACTTTTTTTTTGTAAATTAAACTTTATTATATTTTTGATTTAGTTCATACTTTATTTTATTTTTGGTGCGGGGCGTAGCCTAGTGGGATCGATCCTCGTTGGTGAGCCCATTGTACTATTTCTCATTCCAGCCAGTACACCACGGTTGGTATATCAAGGCCGTGGTATGTACTATCCTGTCTGTGGGACGGTGCATACAAAAGATCCCTTGCTGCTAATCGAAAAGAGTAGCCTATGAAGTGGCGACAGCAGGTTTCCTCTCTCTCTATCTGTGTCATGCACGTCAGCGAGGCTTGTACGCCCCATGCATGTTTTTGAATTAAACAGCATCCTTTTTATGGATGCTTCGATAGCTCAGAACGCATCGTGGTTAGTCAGTAATTTGCGAGAGATTTGGTGTCATAGGTTCGAGTCTAAGCAACGGTATGGGACAATTTGTGAGGCGGGAAATAATTTATTTATTCCTTGCGCCAATGCGTTAATGTCTATGTATGTAACAGTCAACCTCGACATACATAAATTAAATTATAGATATGCATACATCAACAGATACATACATACATACATACATACACATACATACATACGTACATACATACAGATATATATATATATATATTTCAGAACTGATTAATTGGCAACAGAAAAGACTTCTTAATGGATAATAAATGTTTCACTTTCTTTACAGACACCATGAAGTTTACGACAGTTGTCATATTTATGGTAAGCATTGATTATTTTTTAATAATACAACCACCATTAAATGTTTACCTATAAGTAGATTAGTTTCATAATTTGTTACCCAAGGGACACGAGAGGCATCGTAATTAATATTTTAAGAAGGGTGGTACTCCTGCACTTTTGTCCCTATTCAGACTTTGTTTAAATAAAGTTTTATATTTGGGTGGTCGGTATAGCAAATAATTCCCTCTGGCCCATTCCATGAGATTAATTCTGGAACAAACCTGAGATTTGGATAGTTGCCCATATGTAAAATGTGTGGGTGCGTGTGTGTTTGGGTGTTTTCGTGCGTGAGTGCATGTGTTTGTGTGTGATTTAAAACCGGTGTTTTGGGGTACGTACCTTTTTTGCTTTCCGTAAAATTAAATTTTAATTGTGTACACAGTGAGTATCAATATTAATCGGAAATTGCTAGCTGCGCAAAGTCAATATTATAAAAGCCGTGTATGTCAAGTTCGCAGTAACACAATTCAATACAAATTTATAATTATGGTAGGCCGCTTCCTTAAGTATAATAATTTTGTTCACGATCGATTACATTTCTACATTGTAAATTTGTTGTAAATTTTAAAATCAATTATCTCAACAGTGTTACATCGTAGGTTATTTACACTTACTGTTTGCATTTACCATAGTTTGACACCCAATAGCCGATGTATTTGTTTGGGCTGGGGTGTCGTTAAACATCCATTCATTCATTTATTCGTAGGTTATTTCCGAGGACCCTTCATATAACAGACAGACAGACAGACAGACAGACAGACACACACACACACACACACACACACACATATATATATAATTATTGCTGTTATTAAAAACGTAACAAATACCAGCTGATGGGAAACATTGCGCATTTTTTCTCGATATATTCATCATCCTAAACATCTGCCCTTTGAAATTAACTTGTGGGCTACCTAGAATGTAACCTCAAATCCACGAAAGTCACACAAATTAAAAATGGCTGCTAAAGTACAAGAATTCGTACCTCTGTACGTCCTCCAAATATTATTTAGTCGATAAATATGTTAAAATTTTCTTAAAACATGTTTTTTGAGGATATGTAAGAAATAGAATAATACATTCGTGTCCGTTAGATACCATTTATCTCAAAACTCGTTTAAAAACGTATCAAACTCGCTTTCTCTAGTTAGATACATTTTAAAACAACTCGTTATGAGATAAATGGTATCTACCGGACACTCATATATTATTCTCTATGTCTAATATTGGGATTATTTTAATTAGGAAGCCGCAAACAGGGAAAACAAAGCCACCCCAAAACACACCTCAGCCTTTATTTGATATAATGAAGTTAATCGACTTGACCCGGCATGTAATGCTTAATTAAGATACAACAACAGACATCTTGTCTTCTTAGAACAAAACATTCTAATTATTACACATAATTTGTTGTGTTTTGTCAGCCACTAGAACACAACTAGAACATATTGATTTACTAATAATCTGCTATTGGATGTCAAACATTTGGTTATTTTGACATATAGTCTTAGAAAAAATACCCGCTACATCAGTAGCAAGGGCTTTCTTATATGTTACATAATAAGTTCCTTCTTAAAGACAGGATAGCACATACCCCGGCCTTTGATATACCAGTCGTGGTACACTGGCTGGAACGAAACATAGCTCAATGGGCCCAATGATGGGATCGATTCTAGACCGACCGTGCATTAAGCGAACGCCTTACCACTGGGCTACGTCCTGCCCCTATTAAATATAAAGCCATTCAATTGCTTAATTGGAATCCGAATGTAATTACATAAAAAGGATGGCAAAAGGTTATGATGAAAACACGGAAAATTACATTTTAATGGCAACGCTGTATCAAACTGTGACAGTCAATGTGTGATTAAATATCATTTTAAATGGCCCATTACTCTGCCGTTCGAGAAAGATCATAAACGTCCAAAGTACTCGGACTAGTTGTTAAAATGCAAGAAAAAATATAATATTACAGTATTTTAAGTTTGCAATGTAATACACTATGTATCAGCACTACATAGTAATAAGACTGAAGTAATCATTCAGTACTGGTGTCATAGCTTGAAACAGGTTACGCATCTCTGCCAATCGCAATGGCAACGGAGGCACACATGTCGGTTAGCAAACCGCTGTATTGTCATGACTACTCATGTCACACATGAATATATACATTTATCATATAATATCTTACATTTTCAAAGTATGTGATATTTTGCTTGATCACATACTTTAAGAATTTGATAACTTTGCAAATTAGATGTAAATTAATCGAGGTTACGACACTAGGTTTATTGACATTTAAGCAAACGTACTTTGGTGACACTCCATAATTGACGTATGCATTCACATTCCTTAAATAAAAACATTTCAATGGCAATTTGACACTGAAAGCTGTCCAGCGTTCAGAAAACAAAAAACGTTAGGCCCTAATTTGTTTTGATGTAAGGACATCCCAAATGACGTCATTCGAGTTTGACGTAATTTCCATTCAAAAATACAACGCGCCACATATTCTTACGTCATTTGAATATCTAGTAATGGCTGACTGGAATTAAAGCTGCCTGTGCAGTTTACAAAAAAAAAAAAAAAAAAAAAAAAAGTTATGTAAAGCTTGAGATTATGATAAAGAGATTATTACCCTCGTGTATTTCGGTATCGTCAATATCATATATTAGAAATAAAAATAATGTTTTATGCTCGCCAGAGGCTCGCATAATACAATTTTTATTCCTAATATATGATACTGACGATACCGAAAAACACTCTGGTAATAACCTCTATTTATTATATACATAGCAATGAAATATATAGATCTACGGAAACCATAAAAGTCATATCCGGTGAAAAGTCATATTTTCACTGTATTTTAGCTACAGTAAAAAATATAGAAGTCGTATTTACTTTTTTGTAAAAGTGCATGATTAAATTGTCTCCCTTTGTCTCGGTTCTTCGTATTTAAATTTAATGATTAGCAATGCATCTAATCGTATTTGAAAAATAGAAAATGTAATTTAAACAACTGTATCTATAAAAAAAAAGGATACGAAGTGCAATAACGATAAAATATCTAAAAAGAAATTGAATACGAAGCTAAATAATGATGACACAATGTTGTGTCATCGAGTGTAAGTGAAAGAATTTAATGGCATTTTGTTTTTGTGGGAGGTTTTAGAGGATCGCTTTGTCAGGTATGTTTGCATCGCAGTATTGTTAAATAAATGTTAATAAAGATAAATTTTATTCAAATTTATTTTTAAAAGTCTATGGTAAAGTAAATATTCTGGCAAAGTTCCCTAGGAAGAAATATATCATGACGTTCGATAGGTATTGTCAAACATTAGGAAATATGTATATAATAAATAGGCCATTCCATGGTGTTTTTCCGAATACGATTTTTATGTCAACTCGTGGGGTTTGTTTGCCTCCGCCCAATTCTTGCTACGCCAGTAATTATATGTACAAAACTAAAATGAAACTAAATTGCAAATGATGGTAACAATATCTCTGATTAATGTTTTGCAGCTTGTGTATCTGAATTCACCAATGGTGACGGTGAATCAAGCGGCGACGCCGAATCCAGCGGCGACGCCGAATCCAGCGAGGGCGTCGAAGCCGATAAAAATTGGTAATTACATAGCTGAATTAAACATCACACGCTCTGACATGGGATATCGATATACAAATGTGCAGGTTTTGGTTTCAAGAAGAATATTTTATTTCATTTAGAAATAATTATGTTAATAAAAAGAGTTACATATACTACAATACAGTTCCCCAGAGTCGCATACGGCGTACCGATCTGCTACACCTAAAGCATTTAATCTAGTCGCATTGACATCGTGAAAGGCGACTCCCCTAATTTAGACGTCAAGGACACAGGTCAAACTAAAATTGTATTCAAGAAATTTAGATAATAGTAGGGTCCAGAACCTCAATCCTTAATTTTGCTTCCCTTCTTCTTAGTATATTCGATCCAAGCCATGTTGGAGTAGTGGTTGTCTGTGATGAACTGAGCTAACTTCTAGAATCATTATTCTTCATGTTCGGCGGTAGATTCTCGCTCCTTTTATATTAGTTGGGTACAGGACCTGAATTCTGTCACCATTATATATGACCTCGAAGATGACCTTTGAATGAGCTTGACCATACCATTCGCTGTAACAGTTAGCGGCCATCTTGGATGTCTGCGTCAAAATGATGACATAACGTCAAACTGATGTGAGAATCGGAATCCCAGTGGTCGACGTACCCCAAAAGGTGTCTTCATACATGATTATATGTGCTTTAATTCAAAACTTAATTTTTCAACATGACGCCAGCGACCATCTTGGATTTGGCTATCTGGCGAAAATAGCCGCGATATGTGGGAGGGACATAGGGCCTAATTGTTTTATAAAAGATCCATAGAAGTCAAATCAAAACATTTTAGCCAGAGAAAAATTAACAGTATTGTAAAAGTCAACTACACTGACCTCAGTACTAATGCAGGTACATCTCCTGCATATAGACATCGGACCCATATCAGACACAAAATATGTTGCTAGTGACACCCAGGCACATTGCAACCATCATTATTCCAAATTCTAATATTTGAATTAATTTTACTGTTGTGAACCTTTATGTATACATACTTCGGACGTTTTTCTTTTGTAGTTATTGAGAATACATTTCCTAAATGACTGCATTATTTTTCGTTAAAGGTAGTCACCCTGTTATTAACTGCATTATGCTTGTAGATCAACCATGCCATCAGTGTCATCAGCATAAAATAGAATACGTATTTTCAGAAAGTCTATTAAAGCGTTGTCATCCATCTTCACAATGTTCATTTTTAAAAATAGCTTTCAAGATCATTAAGATAAATTGCAAAAATAAGGAAGATAAATGTTCTCCTTGTCTTACGCCATATTGACACAAAGACATTCTGCCTTCAAACTTTACACAGGATTTGATGTTTTGATATATTTTGAATATAACATTAAAACATTTACCAGATATACCAATATTTAAAACCTTAAACCAAAGTCCAGATCTCCAGATTTTGTCAAACGCTTTACGTTTTATTGCGACATCCCATAATAAATAAATTATCACTCACAGAATAGTTTCTTCTAAAACCAGCTTGCACTTCAGAGAGCAATGCATATTTTCAACAAACTTCGTTAAACGGTTATTTAAAATAGAGGTAAACATATATATATATATATACACACAGCCCTCGCACTTGATTTGCGACGGCATTTCATTGCCGTCGCAAACCTGTGAGTGGTGAAAAGTCTGTAGGCATTTCTCTCTGAACTCTGTCCAATTACAGATCCCAGAAAAAAGCATCAATTTATAATCGTGTGTAGCTCAGTTTCCTCAATAAATATAAACTGGTTTATTCCAGTATAGAAGCTTTCGAAAGTAAAGTTGAGATGTTATATTTTAGCATATTATTACAGCAGTGGATTATATATGAATATTTTTAAAAGCATTAATCTTTTCTTTAAAATTGCCGCCGTAGTGCCGTAGCAAATCTGTCCGAATTTCAAGGGCTGTACACAAGTATATAGTTAAAAGCATACCATTTAACCACGTGTCGGGAATTATGCCCGTGTCCGATTGTTAAACAGAGTGGCATAGATGACACAAGCCATATTGTTACCTTTATTTAAAGAGTAAGAAAAAAATCCTACACCTTCGACCTGGGGAGGGGGAGTGCCTCTCCACCCATGACGACAACTACTACTACTACTACTACTACTACTACTACTACTGCTACTACTGCTACTACTACCACCACCACCACCACCACCACCACCACCCACCACCACCACCACCACCCTCCACCAATAATAAACGGTGCATCAAATTGCTAATAACAATAGGTTAGGCACTAGTACCCGGTTCCGAATAGCTAATGTAGGCTAATTGCGGTTTATACAAAATGTATAAAACATTTTTTTTTTTAAAACACTGTAGTATAGTCAACAACGTCAGTGTCGTCTTATTCTGATTCAACTATCATGATTGCTGCAGCAGCCACTTCCTAAACAGAAGCACCCATGTTCGTAAAGTAACTTCCTGTTCCAAACTCATTCGTTTCGCTGTCCAAAACAGAACAGTTGGAACATGTCCAGGAGAGGTGAAACGAACGCACCCCAAGTTTCTGTCAAATTTGTCGTGACGTAGGCATTTTTGTGCTTCGAGCGACATCTACCGGTAACTTTTAAAATTAGTTCAAGCAACTGGGACATGGTGATTCCCATGGTATTTATCGATATAAAACCTGCTTTTTCACTCCATTTTATAAAAACGTGATCTAAGTGTGTTACAGGTTTGTAGATTAACCAAAATTATAATTTATTTTCACCGGATGGAACCAGGGCGTGCGACTTTAAGGATTTGGTCCAATATAGACTTTTATCCTAATTTTGGTATGCTGAATCTAAAAAACAAATATGTTGGCCATCTGAGAAATTAAGTTTTATGGTTCAAAATGGCGGTATACAAAATGGCGAAAAATTGCCTAATAAAAAGTATGTAACTGGTATCCTAACGATCTTTGTAGGATTTCTTTTGGCATTAACATATATGTGGATACATTTAATTTATAGAACGTCTATGTTGAATATTTTAAAATTTAGTTTTGTATTAAAAAATTGAAAAACTAAATGTGGCCATTGGTCATAAAATCAACATCCAAGTCTTATGAAGGGTATTATTTGTGCCATAAATGCAAGAATATATCGAAATATAGAACACAAAATAATAGTATTGCATCTCAGAGCATAAAAAGCAGCCAAACTCAACATTCTGGTACTAAGAGGTGTGTTTGCCAATATTATATTTATAGGAATGGTTGTTAAAAATTGTCCAATTATTACATGGATATTTGACATGTGAAAAAACAAAAAAACAACAGTATATCAGTGTCTTACTAATATGTACATCAATATTTAGTCAGATATTTTTAAACAGTGAATTGCATGAACAACTATTCTGGTATCAGATTCCCCGTGCTTGGTTTCTGGTTATTCAACATTCAACTCAGTATTAGTCATTTATTTTTCCAGTATTTGATTATGTTGATATTATTTGGGATAACTTTTCCTTTCAGTTAGCACAAAACCTTGAAAGTATTCAGTTAGATGCTCTTAGAACAATTTGTGGTGCTGTTAAGGGAACTTCACACGATTTTATTTATAAAGAAACTGGCTTCGCACCACTTTCAAAAAGGTGTGAGCAATACAAATTATGCATGATGTTTAAATTGTCAAATAAGTTGTTATGTACTTTTTTAGCTCTTCATTTACCACGACCTATGATTACGTAATGCAGATCACGTGAATACTTACTTTTGTCGTACAACGCTCTTTGTAAATTCGGTCTTTCCTTCATCAGTTAAATTATGAAATAATACGTCTTCTAATATCAAAAACTCATTAACTAGGTTCAAACATGCAACTACTGCAACGGAACCTATCCCATCATGCTTTTTATTATGGTGAAAGTCGTCATGAGATACTTCACTGTCGACTTAGAATAGGTAACCGTAACCTAAATAGTCACAAATTTAAGCGTCATCTCTAGATAATCCAAAATGTGCTTGTAGACATTATGTGGAAGATGCTGAACATTTCTTGTGTCATTTCCCTCTGTTCAGGTTGCATCGAAATACCCATTTACAGAAATATCTACATGTTAATAACATTTAATTATTTGGCGATCTACACTCAACTAATCAGGAAAATATAGACATGTGAAGGATTTTTAAATCCGTTCATGAGTTCATTGTAACTTAATAGCACAGTTACATTTATGTACCTGTCCTATTTCTCTGTACGTACTTTCCTTTCTGTAGTTCACTTTATGTTAATTATCTACTGTTATGTTTTTTATTGTTTGTTATTATCTTGTTACAGCTTGTTTATAAAACAAAATGTATGGAAAGGTCCTAATATAGGCTTGTAGCCAGTTGACCAATCCCTCCAGAAAAAAATGGAACAGATATTGTTTACTCTAACTCTGTGTTACTACTCTACACCGAATCGTCCCTCCTGGCGACCCAATATTGAAAGAAAAATTTCAAACAGGAAATTAATTAATTTTACATTGCTTTCTGTTCAGTATGAGGCACTGGCATTCTTCTTACGCGTTTGTATATCTCTAATTTGTGCATTTAGTTTGGTTGTGTTTTGGACTTTGAACTAATGCCTGTTCGTTAACAATCAAGACTGATTTATCGATTAATTTCTCAGGTATATTTCAATCTTCAGTTTGTTTCAGCAATGGGCATTGGCATGGGTGTCAAGTCATTCTTTATGAGTAACAAAGTATTCACTTTCAGGCCAGCTTTGTGTACTGTAAATAGTCTGTGTAAAATGTCTTATTCAACTCAAGGACCATAAAATGACCACATACAAATTCGTGAGGAATTTCATGTAGCAGCCGATAAGCATCTGCATGATAAAGAGTGCACCATCGATTGTAATTAATGTGATCATACACATGTATCTATACAACCATGGCAACATGTACTGATAGAATACAGATACTAATCTCAGTAATCGTGAAGCATTGCACTTGTAAACACTGACACCATTAATCAAATTTCTAAATCAGCATTCGTGTTAATATTACATCTAGTGCAGTAACTTGTGAAATAGCAATAAGAACATACATCTTTGTATTTCTGGTCTATGAACAGCATTAATTGCAATAATAAAAAAGCCCTACAGATTAAACGTTGGAGTGCTTAAGATGCTAGCTTAAGAGCTCTCATTTGTCCCGTGTATTGTTTTCTTGCCAATTCCTATCAGTCGCCCAACAGCATGTTTCTCAGAAACTGTGAAATTGATTCGGACTAACAATATATTCACAGGTTACAAATTAGAGCAGTTACTTTATTTTGAAAACGCACAAATCAGTAATCAGTGGTTTTATGACGTAAACAATAGATTTTTAACGATATGTTGAGCCTCTTCACCTTCATCATCCTGGTGACACTATATAAGACTGCGTTTTAGAGCTAAACACCATTATTAAAAAATATATGATATCTGAGCTGTATTTTGTATTCAGCAAGAACATTTTTGTTGAAAAATGAATTAGTTACATCGTTTCAGAAACCTGCAATGAACAGCAGACAAAAGGAAAAGAGTATATCCCATTTGCTGACCTGTGCCGTTTCAGGCTTAAATACTGCTTCTAAGCAATAGCTATAAAAATGTTGCCTAAAGAATTTCAGTGTGTTAACTCAAACAAGAGCCTTATGTGTTGGAAAGATGTATACCCGGACCACTAACACATACTGACACTTTAAAAAATGAAAAACGCGTAATTTTAGAGTTCATGAAAAAACATGATTATTCCTGCTAACTGGGGGCAGCCAGTTTGCTTCGTTTTTGTGACGTCCGGTGGTATAGTTTGGGGCAAAGTGACGTCAGCTCCGTCCATCTCCTCTATACACAGCGTAAACAAACGCTCTAATTTACAAGGCATTTCGCTTTCATTAACCTGACTTGTAAAACAACATAAATGACTTGGTTGTATAATAAACTATTCAACTAAATATTTCAATTTGCATCAATAGAACGAAATGAAGTTATAGTATTTTTCTTTTTTTTTTAAATCCAAAGAAAAAATGCATATCATTAGGCCTATTGCCTAGTATTGGTAGGGGAAGTTCGAGAAAAACGACCACTTACGATACCCAAGTGATACTTTTCTTTTCTTTGGGACGACATCATTGGTCAGTTTTGTGATTTTAGATGGGAAAGTCTACTTAAGCAAGGGTTTTACAGAATTACTTACAGTAATAATGCAGGGCGGCTGATAATGTCCATTACGAATAGAGGGGTATCCGTGCGGATATAACACAATACCCTGTGGTCTTAATAAAAGAGGCACGTCTTTTTAGTGTGTCTAGACACAGTGTCTTAAGACCGTCTAAATATATACCTGCCAATCAGGAACCACAGGTACAGGACACGGAAAGAAAAGACCAAGTAACCAAGAAAACACTCTGATTATTATTTCAGTACATGGGTTAATTTATGGACAAAACATAATACAGGTATTTCAACACCTTGACAATTGTGGTTTATTTGGTATTGAAAAATAATATATAATTGTTACTGACTTACATAAGAATTGTTTCAAATTTTTTAGGAATTTATCGATGTATAAAAGTCACGCGATTTTATACTACATTTGTGACTTTTATACATCGATAAATTTCTAAAAAATGAGAAACAATTCTTATAATTACAAACAGTACAAGAAGTGTACCTTAAAACACTCAAAACTAATTTATTTCGTTCTTACCGTGAACCATGTTCTGTAAACAAGCGTAGGAATACATGTAAACATACTATTGGAAATTGTCCGTCTAAAAATAAAAATAAGTATTGAATCAACAAAAACAGTGTATATATCTTTATTTTAACTTTTTTAGTGACGTCAGCCAATTAGAAAACAGTAAATCGTATAAATTCGGAAAGTTTGTAATTATATATTAATATTAGATTTTGGAAAAATTTACATACCATGTATAGGCACGGATGTAATATTTTGACTAATTGTGCACTTTTGGTTAAAAACATGAAACTTGGCACATAGATACCGTGACCCATTATATTTGAAAAACAAATAATTTCAGATATGGACCCAAGTCATAAGCATCCACCTGTATGCAAGGGGATCTACAAATGCCCCCCCCCCCTTCCCCGCTCACCCTCTTGTAATGTGATAGCTTTCAAAACTATTGTGCACCCTTATTTAAAAATACGAAACTTGCCACATATATACCTAGACCCATTACGAACATTCTGAGATATGGGCCCAAATTAGGAGCGACCTCTGATGGTCAGGGAGGATATACAAATGTCCCCCATCCCGTTTTGTGGAGTGGCTAACAAAACAAATTGTGCACTTATGGCTAAAAACGTGAAACTAGGCATATATACACATTGACTCATTACAATAATTTTCAGACATGGACCTAAGTCAGAAGTGCCTCTCGGTGCCAGGGAGGACCTACAAATGTTACCCACCTCCTTTTAGTGGAGCAGCTAACACAACAATTGTGCACGTTTTGTTGAAAACATGAAACTTGGCACACACATATCTTGATCCATTACAGACACTTTTTGATATGGACCCAAGTCAGCAGTGCCCCCTGTTGGTCAGGGATGATCTACATACCCCCCCATCCATTGTAAGATTTCTTAATAACTTACAAGTACCTGCATTCAAATGCATAATTTCACCCATTGTTAAAGCTGCATCAATTGTAAATGTAATTGTGACTAGATGAGATGTAAAGG
>JAECMU010012606.1:0-11012 GCA_016106625.1 Dracogyra subfuscus
TTCACAAAAAGAGTTCCAAAATTAAAACAATGAAGCGTGTCATGGATTTCCCTCATTCGTGGTTCAGTTAAAATGTTTTGGATGATACAAAAACGAGGTTTGGTATTCCAAATTAATGTCATTTCTATTTATAATCCATATTTAGAGAACCAAGGCCTACTAAATCCGTGATTGATAGCTTTTAACATCGTAATTTAATATAAATACATTTCAATATATACCAATTTTGTTGTACATATAATTAATATTATGTCAAAATTAGTTCTTTTTTATATATTATTAAATAGTTTTTCTGATTTTTATTTTTGGACTGTCCTTCAAAAAATGCTCCAAATTATATATATAATATAAATAAATAAATAAATAAATAAATATATATATATATAAGGATATATATTCGATCGAGTAGTCAATTTCCTTTTATTTTTGGCTTTTACATAAAGTCGGACCCAGTGGTTTTGTTTTAACATGTTATCCTATGCTATATCCTATATCCTCCAGAATATTTTGTAATATAATAGAGGCATTGCGTTTGGGTGATGGTAAAATTAAAGAAAAGATTTATACAAATGTAACGTCGTAATTTCATAAACTCACATGCCGATTAAGTTATTTGATTTGATTAATTTTACAAATTTAATAATATTACAGAAATGCATGCCATAAATAATGCTAAATTTGCTGTATTAGTGATTTCTTATTTTTTTAAATAAAAAAAAGAAAAGAAAAGAAAAGCAAAAGGCAAAAGAAAAATCCATAAAGACAAGTGGAAATTACATGTATGTATTTAATTATAATGTTTATGATCATGTCATATTAATTCAATATAAATACATGTACGAATATACCAATTTATTTATTTCATTTTATTAATAGAAAAAACATAGTCTAAGCACAATTTTTTATGATTGCTTTATGCACATTTGAAGATACATTTTGTTTATTGATTCTGCAACATAAATACAAATGTTGTCAACCGGTTTCTCCTTTTTGTATATCAAGATAATACGATCATATACAGGAAAAAGCTACCTTGTAATCTCAGTGACCACTAGTCAATGTACGAACGCATACCCATCAACGTGAATGAAGAAACAATCGATGTATGTAAACCAAAAACATATACGCACGCGCATTTTTTATTGAGAGAGAAAAACAGATGGACAGAGGTAAAATAGTGAGAGAGAGAGAGACAAAGAGAAAGACACAGCGAGAGAGAGAGAGAGAGAGAGAGAGAGAGAGAGAGAGAGAGAGAAAGAAAGGGGTGGAGGGGTGTGTGTATGCTGCTCTCGCGTTATAGTAGTGTGATCAGATTATGGGAAAGTAATATCTCCCAAATACACGAACACTTTACGCAAAGAACAGACACGAAATAAAACGTGACAACCCGGGAGTCGATGGTGAAGCCAGTTTAAGTGTATTAGTCTGCCTACTGTGTTTCGCTTTGAAGACGGCTTCATCACGAAAGTGTCCAAAGCAAAACTCGGCCGTGTATCTCAGCAAATTGAGCTATTGCAATTTGTTTGTTGTGAGAATTACCGAAAATCTCCTTTAGAAATCGCTAAGATACTTGTATAATAGACAAGTTGTGTTCATTTCTGCGAGTAACAGAAGCAGAGAAAGTGTGAAATTTTTCATTCATTGAAAAGCTCATGTGTCTCATCACAGCCGCGTAGGAATATAAATTGATGCCAAAGGTCAAACATGACTACGTGCCATTGGCTACTGCTAGAAGGTTTGTGAAACTTTACACCGGGACTGTTATTATCTTCACACAAAGAGATAACAATAAAGATCAGGTATTACTCACATGATATAGGGACCCGTGTTTCCTAGCTCTAATCTCATTATCAGGCTTGTAATTGTTTCTTTTTTCACCCCAAAGCGAGCTGAACTACACCGAGAGGACAACATTATTCCAGGCTTAAATTTCCTTGGTTAAACCTAAGCTAACCGGTTCATGAAATATCCGTGTAATGAATGAGTGAATGAATGAATGAATGAGTGAATGAATGATAAGTTTGTTTTGTCTCCATATACAACAAGAACATTTTGATTATTTAATTATCGGCAACTGGATGTAGATGTATATTTATGTATTAGTAGCACATTTTCAAAGGCATTTTCAGAGATGGGGCGATGACTTGACAAAAGTAATCGATTACGATTACGATTACTTTCGAGGGTCACGATTACGATTACAAGATAATCGATTACGATTGCGAATACATTGTCTAGCAATCATGATTACAATTACTTTATTAGAGAATTAGAATTTATATATATTTTTTTTTTCTTTCACAAAACATTTCGTGTAATTATATTTTGTTATTAGCCTATGACTTTCGCTAATCGAAAAGAGTAGTCCATGAAGTGGCGACAGCGGGTTTCCTCGCGATATACCTGTGTGGTCCTTAGCCATATGTCCGATGCTATACAACCCTAAATGAAATGTGTTGAGTGTGTCGTTAAATAAAACATTTCCTTCCTTCCTTCCTTCCTTTTTATAAATTGATGTTTATTAACATTTTATAAGATGATTAACTTTGTTCAGAACGCACGCAGCGGTACAATATATTAATTTATTATCCACATGGTTCAACATAACCGGGTTAATAATAATCATATGAGGCACACGTGTAATAACTAGTGTGATGACGTGATTTTGGGAAGCGACGTCATAACATGACGTTGTTTTCTCGAGTCCTAGCTAAAATTTTGCATATGGAATATAACGTCATTTCGTCGTCTCCTAGTTGCATTTTGCTAGAAGCATTTTAAGCCGGTTTTTGGTATTAAATAATAACAATAATAATAATAACACTAATTATACGGATAATAAAGAAATTATTACACTCGCGTGTATGTCGTACTGATTTTACGAAACGCGTGTCAGGATTTATATTATCATTAGAATGATGGAAATACATGGTGAAGTTTTCAGGCCAGCTCATGTTGCCAGAACGAGATCAGTGCCCCTTCAAAGCACTGGGGAGAGTTACCAACAAAACCCTGACCCCCACATCTACCCCGTCTTGTACGCTTATGGTGTTCCTATCGGACAGGTATAACAATAATACAGAGACCCTTTTCCCAACTCCCAACTCGTCTTTTATGTTTATGATGGTCAAAATTGCCATAAGGCAGTCAGTGATAATTAATTTTAAGTGTTTGATGCTATTTGTAATTGTTGATCTATAAAAGGCATTTTTTGCATGCTTATTATTCCTGTTATTGTTATAGTTAGTAACTGGTCATTATAGTACTAATTATTAGTACTAACTACTAGAACTAAGTACAGTTTTCAAAGTTTTATTTTAGGGATTGTCATGAATGATATATATGTAATAAACAAACTTTCGGAAATGAAATTCCAGCGGTCTAGGAGTACTAGGATTAAAAGTCGTATGGACTAGGACTACCAGGAGTGAAAGTCCCACGGACTTAAATTCCTTGGAATACACGTCCCACAGATTTAAAAGGAGATTCCTGAGTTTGCTGCATTGTAAGATGTTTCCGACTAATAAAATATTTCTACGATTAAACTTACATATTAAATATATTTTCTTGTTTAGAATATAAGTGTCTGTATATTCAATGTGTTTCTGGTCGTCTTAATATTTCTAAGAAGCCCAAACTGGATTTTGTCTTCAAATAAAAAACAGCCACCAATATTGGAAACAAGAAAATATATTTAATATGTAAGTTTAATCGTAGAACTATTATATTAGTCAATAACATCTTAAAACATTGCAGCAAACTCAAGAATGTCCCTTTAAATTCCTAGAAATACACGTCCCACAGACTTATATTCCTAGGAGTGCAAGTACCACTGACAAGGATTCCGAGGAATGGAAATCCGATCGGACGAAGATAAAGAAAATCACAATTATAAGTCAGTATATAACTTATAAAACATATTATTAAAATTATGTTGGGTGTATTTACAAATTGCCTTTTGGTGTTCGCCAAATATTATTTTATGGTTTTACCAGTCTTCATATAATTTTAAAACAATTTTGGGCTCCATATTGTTGGGATTTTTGTATTGTTTCGTGTTGAACACATGTACATATAGCCTACTTTATATCTGTTATATACTTTAGAAAAAAGCAAGATACTCGTCCTACTTCAATATGCTAACAAAACTGCAAGACGATTATAAAAATTCACTCGCGTGTCTGATCCATAAGTCTAAGACGTAAAAAAAAGTTAAGTTGATACTCAAATTTAAAAGGTTTTTTTTTTTGACATAGAGATTTGAACTAACAATAATCTTAAGAGAATCATACACTTGTCCATCACACTACGAGTGAAGTCTGCCAAAATCCCTGTCTTTCTGACTGTTCGTGCTAATTGCAGAGTACTGTATAACAAACGGGCATCTAATTTGCCGGACAAGTACTTCTGTCACTGCTGTTGAAGGAATTTAAGTCCGGGGTATGAGTTTGACCCGTACCCCCTTCCAATGGTTAGGGTAGTTTTAGGTATAGGGTTAGGGTTAGTCTTTAGAACCTTTGATATAGAGGGGTACGAGTCGCTGTAGGAATACAAGTCCTGGGGGGGGGGGACTTTAAAATAAAATAGGTATGTAAGTCTGGGTATTACTATGGTTCCTAAGCTATGGAGGTTCCTAGGAACCGAGGACCTGCATTCCTTTTACACCGGGACCGGCCAGTCATATCAACACAAGCGATATATCGACTCAAGCAAGTTCGACACAACGCTATATATTTAGTTTAAAAAATAAGAAAACTCTTTTCATATTATTTTTCTCATTCTGATCACGAATTCCTTATCATTAGACGGACTAATAATTCTAATTAAAAATCGACCACATTTTACAATCTCGTTTTATAAATATTTAAAGTTTGTTTTGCTTAAGGCCATCACTAGAGCACATTGATTTGTTAATCATCGACTATCGGATGTCAAGTAAGTTTTAATTTTGACATATAGTCTTAGAGAGAAAACCCGCTTAATTTTCTAATAATAGCAAGGGATGATTTATATGCACCATCCCACGGCATTTGAGATAACATATTTGATATACCAATCGTAATGCGTTGACTGGAACGGCAAATAGTCCAATGACTCCACCGACGGGGGTCGATCCGAAACCAACCGCACACTAAGCGAGCGCTTTACCACTGGGCTACGTCCCGTCATCTTTTACATGATGATGGCGACAGAAGGGAGCTGGAACTACATAGCTGACTACGTTTGATTAATAGCCACTCAAACGGCTACAAATCCATCTTACACTTGATGGAATCTACGGAACACACCGAATACTTCTTACAAATAAAGCGATTACCTGCCATTGAATTAGCCACCAGAGTTGAAACACAAAACACTGAACTTCAATACTATACTTCAATCCAAATCAAGAAATTCAGATCGACTTTGGCCTAAAACTATGGTACGGTATATGACAAAAGGGTTAGTCCATTTTCCCTTATATCGAGTAATATTCCTTCTGCTCTAGTGTTTCGTGTCTACGGATTCTTTAGAGCATGCTCATTATATGCTGACTTAAAAAAAACACCCGCAATATCATTCAGGAACAAAACTTGCTTGGGACGGTGGAATAAAACACCAGTAGAAAATAGGACACTTTGTGATTCTAACGATATTGGTGATGAATATCATTATCTATTTACCTGTGCCTTCTTTACTAATTCTCGAAAAACACTCTTAAAACATTATTATTATGTGAACCCCAGTACCCGAAAATTTAAAGAGTTAATGACCAGTAATAAAATAGGTGTCCTAAGAAAAGTCAGCAAATTAATTAAAGAAATTAATGATAAATTTAAAAGACCATAACTATTTGCATCAACATATACCACATCACTCGAGTTAAATATGCTTTATTATTATATCACAGATATTCTTATTCTAATAAATCGAATTATACTAGTACATGACATTGTATAACAAACTTTATTACATACCCATTCAATCTTAGTATAGTAATAAAGACCATTCCGATCCGTGCAATAAAAAAAATCTTTTATTGAACATATGTCCAAAAGAAGAGAGGATCGGACTATTTAATAATATTTAAAAAAAAAGGAAAGTAATTTTGACATAAAATTTTGAACGCAGATCTAAAAGTTTAAAGTACGATCGATATGTCCACTTGAGTGGCCTCGTTAAGGCCGTTAGGGTGCACAGTTTATAATGACGAGATGGGTTGCATCCCATCAAGAAAACCCCTAGATTGACAGTCATTAGAGGTTGAAGGTGTAGTGCTGTGCTGAAATATAGATATTTAGAGGCTATTTTGAGAGTCATCAATGACTTAAATGATGTCCGAGGCTAGACCCTATTTAGCGGGCAGCATGGCCCAGTGGTACAGTGCCCGCCTGATGTGCGGTCGGTCTAGGTCCGATCCCTGTCAGCTAACCACTGTGGTTCTTTCTCGACATAACCATATGTCCGACGCCGATATAACCGTATTTATAATGTGCTTGAGTGCGTCGTTAAACAAACAAACAAACAAACAAACAAACAAAATAAAAAACAAACAAAAAAACCCTATTTTGACAATGTATAAGCATTTAACCCTCTTTTTTTAATCTTCCTAGTCTGATATTAAACTGACGGCTATTCAGAGTGCCAAGTACTCGCTTGCCAGACTGTTTGCGTGACCTAACTTTAAATCAGAAAGATAGAATGGGAAGAAAACCACGAAAATTGTTCACCAATGCTCGTTTGACTGGTCGCCACTGTTTTACTTAGCGCCAGAGAAGATTGGTAAGAGTTTTCACATTTTACTAAGTGTACATAGCTTGTAACAGTATTAGTTTAAAGAAAAGGTACAAACTCTCTAAAGCAATAAGAATTCACACAATCCCATGATGGTGGAAGAGAAATAAAAAACGTTGATGTCACATCTCATGTCCGTGCAGGTGTCTTTTGTAAAGACAGGGCGACCTGAGCAAATTTCCAATTAATCACCAGGTATCTAGAACCGTTGTCACTGACAAAACGCAGTGCCGTGTTTGTTTACCTAATTGACAATTGATCTGTGGCGTGTCTTTGAGCGCTGCACGTTCCTGGAATAACCGACACATAGCCCGTGTTCGGTGTGACGCGGGCAGGATGAGACTACGCTCCAGCCATTTGTAGCGTTGTAAAAAGAAGAAAACCTAACAAGCCATCCTAACCGGTGCACGGACAATTACACGCGTACACGGTGCTTACCTGGTTAGCAGTATCCGTTTTATTCATCCCACCCATCTACCCTGGTTTTTACATTTACATCCATCCCCAATAGTTTGAAACGAGTGCCAAGGTTTCCAGGTAAAACCAAAGACGTGTCCACTGTGAGCGCGTTTGAATCGTTTGAACGTAAACACATTACGTATTGTCCAATTACAGGTTGGTTTTAAGAATATATATTAATGAAGCACCCTATCTTTCCATAGATAAACTAAATAACCTTGAGATCAGAACTTGTTTAACAAAAATCGGCACAGTGAACAAATAGTACTGTTACGATTAACACACACACACACACACACACACACACACACACACACACACACACACACACACACACACACACACACACACACACACACACACACACACACACACACACACACATTTAATTATTTATTTATGTGTGTGCTTATATCTAATTGTTACAAGAATGCTAACCTTGCCAACACCTCGGCTACCTGGTATTTTTGTCATACCGAATTCGCATAATCGTTGCTACTGGTATTTGAGGGACAAGTCGGTCTAGCGGGCAGTGCGATTCGAACCAAGTAACCACGAGCCGTAAGTGGGATGCCCAAGCACGTCGATATATTCTTCTCAACGTTGTTGGGAGATATTCTGTCACGTGACCACATCACATCATTCAGCAGGTGATGTACAGCATGCCTGATTTGAAGCGAACTACTGATGAGAAGCGAAGATTAGAGTGCCAAACACATGTAAACAGTTTAATTAGGATAATTTCACAGAAAATTGAGCACGAGAGAGGAACCCCGCACGGGCAACAAAAGAGTGAGGGACTCACTGTCGCCGAATGTTTCCCGTCCTAAATGAAGCATCCTCGTCCACTCAAGCCAAGTGGCCATTGTTTGAAAGGGAAGTAATCACCTTTCTTATTTTCCACCCGAGGGACTGTGAAAACTGTTTACCTTCCACCTATACAATAACTGTTTGAGCGCCGGCAATTGACACCTCGGGGACAAGTGGTGTAATATATCAACATAGTGGATGGGAACAAGGGATGGTGTTTTAGGGGATGTGGATCTCGATAAAGAGAATTAGATACATATTGTGATTCATTTGTGAGTTAATCACAAACGTTATCCACTGGCGATTCTCAGATAAGGCTATGAAATGCGTCGACATCTTAGTTGAGCGATTCATGATGCTATAAACAGATTTAGACTAGCCAAAACAATAGCAGTAACCCGTAGCACGCATACTGTTTTCACTTGTCTTTTTAACATTTTATTATTATTACGTGAACGTTTTTTAACTTAGAAGTTGGTCATGTTAGTGTTGATCGAGTCTGCTGCTGCTAGTATGTTACGTGCTTTTCTTAAAATGGTTTTTAAAAACCCAATGTAGGCTCTCCCCTCAATCACTGAACAGTTGTTATTTCCTGTGTTCCAACCAATGTTGCACAGTCCGAATAAATGCAATTTTTAAAATCAAATATCAAACTAGAATAATTAGCTTTCAAACTCCTAACATTCGAATTAGCAAATGTTAATGCTTTTTTATGCTTGCCAATGTTAATAAAAAATAAATTAAATAAAATCATTAGATATCAATGCATTGAGCTTTCAGATGATTGTTGTCATGTGATATAAAGTAGGCCTACGTGTATTTGTTCACTGATTGTAATTACTGGATACCGTGCATGTTCAATGTAGTGTCATAATACTAGTTTGTAGTTGCCGGTAATCCCAAACTAACAAGGCTAGGTTAACTGATGATCTCTTGTGGAGCATACAGCGCGGTGAGACGAGGGGGGGGGGGTAGTGCGAAGTTTACAGATAACACTACATCTGCCGTGAGCGACAACCCGCCATCATCTCAACGCATGCGTGATGACGAACAATAAACGCCGAACTTTTACGCCCAGGATGACTCTTATTAGTACCAATTATGTCTTTTTCTTACCAGATGCGGTCTTTGCTTTAGTCTTTTCAAAACTAAAACCCCTTTTTCAAATAAGTTTCGCGATTAAAGGGTTATATAAATACTGTTTCCTAGTAAACACCAAACACCCAGACCATATAATTTCTTTATGTTTGTATTATGTTCTTTGACTAAAACCCCAATAGATGGCGTTGTTATACCCAGCGAGGGTAGACATACCCTGTGGTGTTTGTAGAGAGGTTGGCTAAGCAAAGAATGTCAAGCACCAATTGGAAAGCGAGCACTGCCAATACCTTTAGAAATTCTTTAAAGTCATCATTTGTTGAATCTTTGTTGTATTTGTTTGGGTAAGTGTTTGTAAACTCATGCTATACACTGTAAATTGGCGAGCAGGGTATGGAAATTGGATAGGCAGGATTCGGGCTGTCAAACTAGATTTGACTCTGCGCAGCACCCGCCCAGTGAGCTGACGGTGGTTGACGAATCACCCTAAGGTAGGAGCATTTAGCGCTGTCACGGTGCGTGAAACAGCAACCGTTTAGAGAAGCGCTCGTAAACCACTGGGGACTTCTCTTCACAGACGTAATCACTAAGATGTACGCTCGTATCTTCGCTTTTGTTTAATCGTGACACTCATGTATTGGTTTATATTGTTTTAATTATGCAATATTCAGTACCTCAGTTGAACATACAAATGAATAAGTATTACTACACCCCCCCCCCCCCCAAAAAAAAATAAATAAAAAACCACACACACAAAAAACTCAAAAAAACTAATAAAAAAACCACCCACCAAACAAGCAATAAATAAATAAATACAATTTGAATTTCACTTCACTTGATTGAACTCTCGTGCTGAAACATCCACCAATCCGTTACACATCGTTCAACGTTAGTTTGATAAAAAAAAAAGTTTATTTAACGACGCACTCAACACATTTTTATTTACGGTCAGACATATGCTTAAGGACCACACAGATTTTGAGAGGAAACCCGCTGTCGACACTTCATGGGCTACTCTTTCCGATTAGCAGCAAGGGATATTTTATTTGCGCTTCCCACAGGCAGGATAACACAAACCATGGTACAAGTGGTTTGCATCTACCCATTAAGCCTTGCGGAGCACTCACTCGGGGTTTGGAGTCGGTGTCTGGATTAAAAATCCCATACCTCGACTGGGATCCAAACCCAGTACCTACCGGCCTGCTAACCGATAGCCAAACCACGACGCTACCGAGGTCGGTATATACAAAAACAAGTTATTAATATCGTTGTCATTATTATCACGGTCATCGTCACCGTTACCTACTTTGTGAAAGGAACAGAGCAAATACATACCATTTTTATTCAGGAACAAAAGAGAAATATTTGAAAAACGATATCAAAATATACAAATTGACGGATTAGGATTAGCAAAGCCTTTGGTATTGGCACGTTCCGTGTCTCATGTCCCTGCATAGTGGGAGCGGACCCACAGAGCCACTCCCCGCGACCCCGCAGGTGCGTCCGTGAATGGGAGGTCAGGTCATGCAAACAGCGAGCATTCGCGGGGTATGCACCAACTCGGATACTTACAAGACCAGGGTGTATGTTTGTGTACCTCGCTTCGTTATCTCATCGAGACGGATACCTTTGATTTTTGCACGTTTTATGACGGGACGGACCTCGAGACGTGATACGTGTGTAGCAGAAGAGATAAAACATCACTGCCCTGGAATGGGAAACATTGTGAAAACATATTAACAGTGTCGGATTTGCCAAACAAGGGTGAAGATTTCATTTTGCCACCCGAATACCGAGAATGTTTACGCGAAATGTCGCGTTACCATTAGCGTGACGTGGTGTTGTGCATGCACAAGGGCTTTGTTAAAAAA
>JAECMU010012632.1:0-13945 GCA_016106625.1 Dracogyra subfuscus
GAGGGAGGGAGGGAGGGAGGGAGAGGTGAGAGAGGTAGGTGTGTGAGAGAGGGGGTGTGTGTGAGAGAGGGGTGTGTGTGTGTGTGAGTGAGAGACAGACACACAGACAGACATACAGACAGACCCACACCTTCAGAACCGGACCCTCTGTAAACAGGAATTCTGTGTTTTTCACAGTCCTTTTTAAATCTCAGTACAGAACACAACTTCTCTAAATCAGAATACCCTTTAAAACCAGACTTTTTACTTGGTCCTATGATACAAGTGTATTATTTTCAGTGTACAAAATGCTATCAATAGTACAATGTACATTCTGTTGCACTCAGTAGAATAGGTTTTTTTTAAATAAATGAAAATAATGAGTTAAGGATGTGCCTCTATGTAACTAAAGGATGATAGTCCAGGTGATCAGTCAAGGTGGCTCAGTGGTTATGCTATCAGCTTTAGGGCTGATTAGCAGGTGCTGAGTTCATATCGAAGTGAGTACAAATGTACCTGTTGCAATCCATGGTGGCTGGGCTGTGTTCTTGAATATGAAATGATTGAAGTTGAGCTCAGAACCAAGTTAAAATGACTAAGTGATGTCATCATGTACACAGATTGTCCTTATATAGACGTGCAACCGGTTTTAATTACTACATTATGTCAACTTTATACAGGAAATGGAGAATTGATAAAATCACTCATAAATATTCAGATTTATTCCCATTTTATTTATGCGCCACGAAGCATAACCTACATTCCTAACCTATTACGTACATACCTGATATATTATTCTGATTGTTCGTTTGACGGATATATTATCTTTTTACATTGATACCTCGATGAAATAAAAACAGTCGAGCCATTTTACCTTCACACTACTTTGCTGCAGCTATATTTAGCTGAGACATTTTAGAAAAACAAACACAGAAGATGTTAATTAATATAACTGGCATAAAATAAAAATTAACAACCTTGTGTTTCATAAATATTAATACATGTGTATTAGGCAAAGAAACGATAGAGCACAAAAATTAAAAATAGTACGCCTTCTGTTTCATAATTTGAGTAGGTGGGGGGGGGGGGGATACATTAGATTATACCACCCCACCCCAAAAAGCCTCCACAAAAAACCAACAACAAACAAAACCGACACAAAATATACTGGTATGCACTAATAGAAGAAGTTGACCACAAAATGACACAAAGTCTACCTCTCATATCTACACTTAAGCATTCGTTCTAGAAATTTATAACTGATGTAAGTACATGTTACATAGTACTTGAGGTTCCTAGTTTGGAATTCATGACTTTATCGTTTTGACAAAGTTTTAAATAGGTGTTGGCAGCATTAGTTTCAGCAAGAGAATTGAGAGTTGTTTTCAAGCACAACCCACACCTGCCACCATGAGCAGAACACAATGTATAAGAAAACAAAAAATACATGTAAAAGAGGGGAGCTAATGATTGAAAAATTGAGATACAACAGGATAAAGTGTGTGTGGGGGGTGGTGGGGGGATTGTAAAATATTAGCTGTGCTTTTTCTTTCTGTTTAAAAAACATGTGCTGATTTTATAAAACCTGTTTGTTTTACCTGCGTGTAGCTACATACATTTACAAGGCTTAAATACCTGCATTTAAAAAAAACACGCTTTGTGCAATCAGCCTGTAATGTTTTTATTCTGTATACAAATGTGTTTCATGGTGGTTTTATTCAAATGTTGTTTGTTTTCAGATTTTACAAGCTATGGGGAAGTCGTACCACCCTGGTTGTTTTCGATGCTATATCTGTCATGAATGTCTTGATGGTGTTCCGTTCACAATAGATGTGGACAACAAAATCTACTGTGTCGCTGATTATCACAGGTGGGGGTTTTATCACTGGGAACAGTGGCTTTTGTCGCACCCCCATAGAGCTGAAATGAAAGTTACGGATGTTAGTGTTACTTTTTTTTTGATAGTGTCAGTATGTTTTGTTAGCTCAGTGTTAGTTTTAGCGTTTAGTTCTGTTTATCCCAATCTATAAGTCTTAACTAAATGAAACTTAGTTTACATAGCACCTGCGAATATTCATCTAAATACATGGCAGGTTTTGTGGGGTAGGGGTATATTTATTTTTTAATATTCTTAATTAAAAAAACCCATTTATGTAGAGGGTTCAGATTGTTACGTATGTTTAATATATGTTTTTACTATTAGTTGACACAGTTTCCTGATAAATCTGTAGCTATGTAGGCTTAGCTGCAAAGATCAGGGAAGTTTTGTTTTCAGAACCTTGATTAGTGATATTTCTAGTCAATTTAAAATTGATCAGCAACTACAGTTTAATATGTTTTATTTGTATGTCGGATCTCTAAAACTTGTGAATTCGCTGCGCAATATTTGTCAAAATGTTCCCCAAAGATATATTAACAACAAGGTATATGTGAACTGTAAGTGCAGATATATTAACAACAAGGTATATGTGAACTGTAAATGCAGATATATTAACAACAAGGTATATGTGAACTGTAAATGCAGATATATTAACAACAAGGTATATGTGAACTGTAAGTGCAGATATATTAACAACAAGGTTTATGTGAACTGTAAGTGCAGATATATTAACAACAAGGTATATGTGAACTGTAAATGCAGATATATTAACAACAAGGTATATGTGAACTGTAAGTGCAGATATATTAACAACAAGGTATATGTGAACTGTAAGTGCAGATATATTAACAACAAGGTATATGTGAACTGTAAGTGTAGATATATTAACAACAAGGTATATGTGAACTGTAAGTGCAGATATATTAACAACAAGGTATATGTGAACTGTAAATGCACTCCCTCACCCCAATAATATGGCATCAAATGTTTTTACTTTTATTATTTATTTTGTTTAGGGTTTATGCCCCGAAGTGTGCAGCCTGCAGTCTAGCCATCACACCAGTTGATGTAAGTCTTTTCAACTTCATGTTTCACATTCATTTATCATTGTTCAAAATACATTAAGAATATTACAAAAGGGGCCATTAGATATCACTAATAACTAACAAATGTTAGCTGTTGAATAAGGGTTTAAAATTTTGAATACATAGTAGTGTCTGTTTCTTGCATATTCTCATAAACCAGGTTTAAATGAAATTTAAGCATCTTCTTCATCTAACACTTTAATGGCAATCAGTTTCCATAGTGTTAATTTCATTGGATAGGTTGGATTGAGCAGCTAGGTCATCACCATGTTGCAGTAAGTCTGCGATGCTACAAATATCAGTGTTTTCTTTAACCACAAACCTTTCTATCTTGATGCTTTTGAGGCATTTTGTTCTGTTAACACATGGAAACGCCTTTTTTTTCTTGTACAATGCATTGAAGTGTTTTTTCTGTTGTGTTCATGCTTTTTGTTTTTATTATTGTTTTAACAGGGAACTGAAGAAACAGTACGGGTTGTCTCCATGGATAAAGATTTCCATGTGGATTGTTATCATTGTGAGGTAGGTCTCCCAATATAGAAAGGAATGCTGACAAGAAAGCTGTTATATTTCCAAACAGGATAAAAACAATTAACAAACTTTTTAAATGTTTTTTTTAAAATATATATATATAGATACAGATATTTGTTTAGTCATTGTATGCTTGCTTTAGAAAACACAATATATTGATTACTCTGCTTGCCTAAAATATCTTATATTTTTAAATTGTTGTTTTTAGAATGTAAGATGTTAGTCACTGATCTGGGTAAGAACAACTCTAAAAATACTAGTTTGGAGTGAAAAAGAATTGTAAAATGTTTTGGAGATTGTTTCTAAGAAGTTAAACTTATCTCACCAGCTACGTTTTAGAATTGATCAGCATAATCACCAGATCTGAACTCCATGCATTAGGATTAGTTTGAAAGACATTGCTAAGATGGTTGCTCATACGTGTAGGTGTAAGGTTTTTAAGTCTTCACAGATCTCACCAAAGTATTCTTTAATTTGATTGGTACAATCACCAGATTTGAAAACCACATATAGTTGCATAGGATTTAAGTTGGTAAAATGTATTGGCACGTCATATGTGAATGACATTATAGTTTCATCACTGTTGATCCGAGGTACACGTAGTAATGGACGTATGACCGATGGGTGGCTATTTGTGGCGTGGACATTCATAGAGCTCTGTGCTCATTTGTTTTTCTACTAATTTCATTTTATATGTTTTTTCAATACTTTTGACTACTTTTACAGAATTGGAGCTCCCTCCCCCCCCCCCTTATAGAATCTTTTCCTTTGCTAATATTAAAGGAACATTGAAGTTTAAATAATATTGTAGTAAATGAGGAAATGGTACAAAGAACCAGAAAATAATATTTTAACATTTTATATTAAAAAACGTGTTTAAATTCCAAATGAATATATGACATCTGTTCTCTTTATGAAGGATGGAATGTAATTAACCATGGATGACAATCATGCGAAGTATAGTATAGACCTCAGTGTTCCTTTAAGTAGGACCCCAATACTTCCAGACATGTAGTTACTTGGCAGTTATTATTTTCTTGCTTCATGTAGTGTACTATACTTTTTGACCAATTTTGTCATTAAGAAATCAATTTTAAAAGATTGTTTTTAAAATGGCTGTAAAAACAAACAAGTAGTCTAGTCATTTGCATTGACAAAGATCATATAAAATGTGTATCATCAATATTTATAGCTGTATTAGATTGCATGTAGTGGGTCTAGAGTTTTATGACTTGTGTCAGTAAAATTGTGAGATATTTTATTTCATTACTTTTAACTGTTCAGCACATTCCCCTAATCTTAACCCCATAGGTTGTTTGTCCCATAGTAATTTTAAATGCTTTTAAAAATTAAATGATGAATAATACCAGTGTCTTTTACAGAAGGTTTTATTTTCTTTTTCTTTCTTTTTTCTTTTAAATAGTGATTGAATTTACTTAGAGATAATTTGTATTCTTTTTTCTTTTTTTTAAGAGAATGTTCATTTAAAACCATTAAAGTAGGTTGTATATTTATTCCTATCTATAATGTAGTCAAAATGTCACTTTGATGACCTCCGATTAGTAATGTCAAAAGAATTTCTGTACTGTTTCCTAGTCATGGGTTTATTTATAGGTGTTTTTTACTGCCAATAAAATACAAGTAGCTGCATGGTTGGGTGCAATGCAATAATGAGGGCTTCTTTTATATTGTTATTTCATGAGTACACTGGTTTTCATCTTTATTGTTCAAAGGGCAGGATGTTGCACAGTGGTAAAGCATTCGCTTGATGTGCACTTGGTCTAGGATTGATCCCCGTCGATGGACCTTTTAGGCTATTTCTCATTCCAACCAGTGCTCCACAACTGGTGTAACAAAGGCTGTGGTATTTACTATCCTGTCTGTGGGATAGTGCATATAAAAAAATCCCTTGCTGCTAATCGAAAAGAGTAGCCCATGAAGTGGCAACAGCGGGTTTTCTCTATCAATATCTATTTGGTCCTTAACCATATAACTGTAAATAAAAATGTTTTTGAGTGCATCGTTAAATAAAATACTTCCTCCTTATTGATCAAGTGCTGTGTTATTTGATATCTGTTAACAGTCCATGCTTACACAAAAATAACTTCATCTGTATGGCATGCAACGTGATCACTACTGGTTAGCTTGTTTTCAGATATTTATTATAGTATTAGGTTACAGCCTTTCAAAACGTTTACTGTAACTTGATTCACATTTTTTGTTGTTGATAAATTAGTCAGTGTTTTATAAAAGGTCTGGAGTTGTGGGTTTATTTTTATTTTTTTATTTTTGTTTGGGGGGGGGGGGTTTCATACTGAGAATAATGACAGTAAAATGAAATAAATATTATGTCCTCTTGTTATGATTTAGTTGGTCAATGTTTATATATGTACATTTTGTATATATTACAAAAAAAAAAACATTCATGCAAAAGAAAAAAAAGTTTTAAAATTATAACAAAACAAACTGTAGTTGTGATTTTATTTTTATTTTTATACAGTGGACTAAACCGGATTCTGTGTAATCCGGATCTCTGTGTAAACCGGTCCATTTCTAAAGTCCCGCCCAGCTACCGTTAAACTCTTAGGTATAAATCTCTGCCTAATCCGGATTCTGTGTATTCCGGACTCCGGACCAAAAATCAAGAACGAAAGAACCATTCATGTATTAATTACCTATGTCTACACCGGTTTCGGATTTCCTGAAACGATGGGCCTCTTAATTAGTGGAACAATGATCGCCAATTATCAGGGAATCGGGTCGCCGTTGCAAGATCAAATACAAAAAGTACTCCCAGCAGTGTGAATATTACTCTAATTACGGTCGGCCGGTAGATCAGTCGGATTAGAATTAGTGTGGGTGTTGATACCCAACTAATCCTCGGGTTTAAATGTCACTGCTGATCGCGAGTCGTCGATCATTCAAGAACCATAACTCTGGATGAACTCTGGCTAAACCGGTCCTCTGTATAAACCGGACTATTTCAACGGTACGAAGCGAGTCCGGTTTAGACAGAGTCCACTGTATATATATATATATATATATATATATAGTCGGGTTACAGTAAACAGTATCATTTGAAGGTTGGCCTAATCATATTTTGTTCATAATGCTATCATCAGATTGTCTCGTAGTACATTACAGCATGTCTTGTAGTTATTGTGTTGTCTTTAAAGTCACTAACCCTTGTTTTTATGGAAAATTGATTTTCTGGTTGACAGAAAATGAATTTTGAGCTATGACAAACACTAAAAAAATCCTAAATAATTATTACGTTTTTCCACAATTTACAGTTTAAACAAGAAGTTATAAGTAACTTGTTTAATTTACTGGTAAAACGGCTGTAGCAACTGAACATATTTTTCACTGCTTAATAACTGGGGTTAGTCTCTTTAATACTGTCATCAGTTTGTAATACTAGTAGATCGGATACAGTGTATATGTAATACTTGTAGATCGGATACAGTGTATATGTAATACTAGTAGATCGGATACAGTGTATATGCATCTGTAATAATACCCTAACAGGGGCCTATTCCACAACACATTGTAAGTTTACATCTGCGACTAGCAGTTATACTAGTCATATACATGTATGTACCAGAAAGAAAGAAATGTTTTATTAACTGCAAGGGATCTTTTATTTGCGCTTCCCACAGGCAGAATAGCACAAACCATGGCCTTTGTTGAACCAGTTATGGATCACTGGTTGGTGCAAGTGGTTTACACCTACCCATTAAGCCATGCGGAGCACTCACTCAGGGTTTGGAGTCGGTATATGGATTAAAAATCCCATTGTTCGACTGGGAACTGAACCCTGTACCTACCAGCCTGTAGACCGATGGCCTAACCACGATGCCACCGAGGCCGGTTCATGCAGACAATTACATTATTCTGGAAGACTAAGCATTTTAATGACAGAAGAAAATTAAATATGGTTTCTTCAAACTATATTTATTGTACTTTTAATAATAATAATAACAATTGTGGTTTAATCATAGTGTTACATTTACGTTCAAAACTAGGCTTATGGTGTTTTGTGAAATTGGGCCCTGTATCTGTAATACCATCAGCTCTTTGTAACATTCATTATGTTCTGTGTTATACTGCCGTCATCTTGTTTAACTGTGTTATTTTGTTATTACATTATACTGCATCGTGTTCACAGAGTTGTTTGTACTGTCGTTAAATTGTTATACTGATATTTTATAGTCGCTAGAATTTTCACATTGTGCTACCCTAACACTTCCAGGGGACAATATTTCAAAATCTTAGTTCACATGAGTTTTACTTAGGAAATTACGTTAATATATTTCTCGTAACTGATGAGTTAGGTCTACCTAATCCTAAAACACTTGAACTATGGTTCTGTGCTACATTGGTGGTTCAAATGTATTTAAAAACAAAAACTGATTTTCACTTTCATTACTGATATATGGTACTTTTAATTTTAGAATGTAATTGTTCACCAAGTACCCGATTTGTGGTTCTCGTGATTTTAAAGTTGTGAAATCGACACGTGACTAGAACAGGTCTCATGAAATATTATGCCCTGCATTACTAAATGCACTGTCAGTACAATATCTAATACTGTCATCAAAGTATCTAATAAGCTAGCCACATTACCTCTAATGCTAGTACACTGACGTAATAATACTAATATTATTCTACATGTAGATCTAATATTCATGTCATGGCATTTCTATTACACTGTCACTTTATAATAACCTAAACCCTTCACTTCCTCTATCAGGGCATAACTGAACAATATTTTAAATATGTGGATTTTCTTTTTCAAACATATTTCATTTATACTACCCCATTTCTGTCTTTGTCACTGTCCATCTGACTTTGCTTCTTTTTCTGTCACTCGTACACCCATCCACCCATCCACACACACACACACGCACGCATGCACACACATACACACACACACACATGTGCACTCCCATACATACATATTTTGCACACACACAATCATGCATGTACATATGAACATAATACATTGCTTTTGTCCATTGCTGGTACGTTGTGTATGTTTGTTCATATCTTTAACAAACTAGTAACAGCACTCAGTAATATTTTTCTTTTTCGCTGGATATGTTTGTCCCATGTTATTGTTTTTGTAGGCTTACAAAACATAAACAAAAGGAGGAAACGTTATTGGCATGGTTTAACTGATTTGTAAAGACACAACCTTTTGATATGCTAATATTGTTTTCATTTTCATTTCACCCGTCGATGTGGATATATAGTTATTTGAATTGTAGACTATGTGCATACATGTATAAACACAGGTTAGTCTTTCAGCTACATATCCGTTACATAGGATGAACTAAATTAAGAGTTCATTTTCAAAACATACACTACTCCATGTTGCAGAAAGACACTTGTTTTTCTACAAATGACATAAATGGATTTACAGCATTTTTGGAAATGAAATTTTTATTAGTGGTGATGGTATTTACACATAGATTGTAATGTTAATATATGTACAGTGGACTTGGCCTAAATCTGTATGTTTGAAATTTTATGATAAATTTTATGATAATTGTGGCATTCTTAAATGTCACATAGTAGAATGCCAAAACAACATTGATTCTAGAGGTATGTTAATTGCTATAATTTGTGTGAACATTAAAATGATTAAACATTCTCTTTCCCAAGTTTGAAGATATGAATACAGTTTAGACAAAGTCCACTGCATGTGTGTGTTGTACTTATGTTCAGGAATATCTGTCAGTCTGTCAATGAATTTTATTTAATTTTGTAAAAAGTGTGTTTGCAGAATTTAAGCCACCATTTGAAAAATCCCCAAATGCAAATTGAACATAAATTTGACAAATACATTTACACTTCTTATAAATTTTCCAAAAGTCTAATATATATATAATTTTCATGATACAGTTAAATTGGTAAATAGCCTGTAAAAAGGGGCCTAAAATGGTCGCAAGATGTTAATAAGTTTAGGGGCCGTCCATAATTTTCAACATTATCACAAGTGTACAAAGAGTAAGTACTCTTTTCATGAACCCCCACCCTGTAAAAGTGTACATCCCCAAAATGAAAAATGTTGATAGACATTTTTCATTTTTAAAAAAAGTGTACGCTGGCAACTTAACCCCCTCGCCCCTTCATACCATTTGTACGGTCGTGAAAATGTTTAAAATTATGGACGGCCCCTTAACTAACTCAAAAACCAATGAGATTTAAACTGCACAACTGTAATACATTAAACTCGAGAAAACATTGGCATTTTTTGTGTGATTCGGTATGTTTTATTTGGCTAAGACGTGGAATTTGGCGACACATTCCGAAACAAAATCACAAAATTTTCGAACGGTATTTTTGTGTGCAGTTTAATCACTAAATAAAATTGAATTTCGATATTGCCAGCTGCACATTATTGGCCCCATTTTCCAAATGGAATAATAATAAATGACCAGGGTTTCTACCAGAGGGTCAAACAGGCATGGCGCCGTACCCAAATTATAATTTTTTTAAGTTAACATTTTGATAAAATTAATTATTATCTTTATTGTATGATTTTCTTAACCCTAACCCTAAATGTAACAATTTTCTTTGTTGGGGAGGGCCCCCTGACTGTGGCTGCATTCAGTTTCATAGCGCCATACCCAAAAAATTCTTTTTGGCAGAAACACTGATGACAGATATTTTCCTGCACTGCTTGATGATGTGTATTGTAAATAAGACGTGATAGTAAATGTTGGTTTCTGTTTGCTTACCGCTTTCACAGATTACTGGAAAGCAGTGGACGTAAGAACATTATATTTCAGTTTGACTTCCCGAATGCCACCAGCATGTTTTTGTTTTGTTTTTGTTTTGTTTTTGTTATTTGTTTAGTGTCTTGTAAGTTGGGGAGCTATATACAGTGTCATGTAATATAATACTGCTTACTCTTTACCTGTACTGTTTTCTCTGATCAGCATTATACAACATCATACAACATGTAGGTGGAATTTCAGTGGGTTCTTGGTGGGTTTTTAAAAAAATTTAATTTTAGATGTACGTTACTTGATTGTTAGGAAATGGTTGAGACCTAAAATTTAAAAACCGGACCCTCTGTCAACCATGTAACCCAGTGGTAAAGGGCTTGCTTGATGAGCGGTTGGTTTTGGGTTCAATCCCCATAGGTGGGCCTATTGGGTTATTTCTCGTTCCAGCCATTGCACTATGACTCATATATCACAGCCTGTCTGTCGGATGGTGCATATAAAATATTCCTTGCTACTAATGGAAAAATGTAGTAGGTTTTCTATCTATATGTTAAAATTACCAAATGTATGATATCCAATAGCCAATGATCAATAAATCAGTGTGTTCTAGTGGTGTCGTTAAACAAAACAAACGTTTTTCTTCTCTTTTTTGTAATTTAGATGTATTTTGATTGTTAGAAAATGGTTGAGGTCTTTAAAAACGTGACCCTCTGTTAACCAGAATTGTCGAACATTGTTTTACAAATTACTTTGCATATATAATATATTAGGCTTTTGAGGAGATTGGTTCCATTGTTTCTCAAAATGTTTACGCCATTGATGGATTGAACCCATGATTTTACACATTAAAACAATGAACGGCAGCCGTTTCCCAAGACATTATTTTTTAGACCATTATTGATCCCTTATTACAGTTTAAACACTGGGGGGATTAATTCAATATTTCCCCCACCCCGGTTTAACCTGCTACTTTAAATTTTAGACTGTGTGAAGTTGATGTCATGTTTTTATAGTTTAAAATATTGAGTGGAATTCTTCACATGATCTCATAAAATTGAATAATTGCTACATCATTAAACTAAATAACTGTATGCATGAAATAGTAGTCATTAACTACGTCACTGTGTACGATTATATACAAAGGTTAATAATTATTATTATTTATCAGTGGTGATGTTGTCTGATGCTGATTGTTCTAAAGTACGATGACCTTCTTTGTTTCAGTGCTGGACTTAATAGATTCCTCTTAGTTTTTAGTTCTTTCCAGTTCTCTCCTCTTCACATTCCAACTCTCTGATCAAAACTTAAAACACTTGACTCATGGAGTTTTATTTCTCAAGCTGTAATTACAGCAACACACAAATGTATTGTCTCCATTTGTGTTTGATAGATCATAGTCTGGTTACATGTGTTGTATCAGTACTAATACAACATATGTTGTTTATGTAACGAAATAAGTTTGATTTTATATAGAAATAAGGATATCTTTAAGAGAGAATATAGTATTGAACAAAGTGTAATGAATTTAAAGAAAAGTTCAAATATATTATAAATTACATACAAATATATGAATTTGGATCTAAATGTACATAGATATATATATATATTTTTTAATCAGTTGAAAGTTAAAAATAGTAATATTTAAGAGAAAAACAACATAAATGTTTATGAAATTTTTTATACAGATCTGAAAAGAAATTAATGTGTTTAAAAAAAAAAACCCACAGCTATGGATATATATATAAAAAATTTTTTTTACCATTATAAAAAAACTTGTAAATGCATAAAATTTGAAAGATTGTAAACATATTACTAACTCAGTTGAATGCCTGTTTCTTTGGACTTTGGTGCATGACGAATTTCACCTGGTCTAGGACATATATACATGTACACTGCTGGTGAAAAACAAATGGTTTGTACGAGGTCTTGCGAGTTTCCACGCACTGGTGGTATGAACTCTTATTCCAGTATGGCTGTTATCGTGTATATGTAAATAGTATGTAGTTAAAAAGATATATTTAACTACTTTTGTACTTCTGTGTTTAAGCACTTAGGGTTTCTTATTTAAACACAAGCACTTAAAATATTATATTAGCAACACTGAACTGTGAAATTGTACTCTAGTCACATTATAATCAAATTGTGTAGTTTTATAGACATAGTGAAATCATATAAACGAATATTAGTCTTTAAAAAAAAAAGAATCCCAAGATGATTTTTATGTGTCTGTGAAATAATAATGTGTTATGATGATGGTGGGACCAGGTACAATGTGAATTTGACATTAAGATTAGCAAGACCCATAGTATTACATTCAGGGCTTGAAATTGGCTGAAATTCCTGCTGGACATTTGGTTCAGTAAGCTACAAATTGTACTGGACCAAATGAAAACCTGCCAGACCAAGCATGGTCATAAAGTATAAATGTAAAATAATTGTTGGGGTGGCAAATAAATATATATCCTGGCCGATTGTGATGTTGACTGGTAAAAACTGGTTGGGACGGCAGTGTTTAACTTCTTTTCACCCATCTATGAACAATCATGTTTATTCAGTATCTCCATAAACTTTGTATGTTTGTTTATCTCCACGTTTTGCCACAAGGGATTAGGTTTGGGTTTTTTAAATTTTATTTTAGCCCTAGAGGGACTAAAAGTGAAAGGTTTTCAAAATTATTGTTTTTCAATCCAACGTGTTCACCTGGTTGAACTCTTTATGTCAGTAATAAAGCTAAGACAGTGTATTGCTTAATAATGACCATTCTAAAAAATAAGAATAATTGTTTTGGCTTTTTATGAAAATAACATCATTGTATTTATTTTGTTAAAGTATTGTATAGTTTTATCAGCCATACGTAGATGGGTATTACATATTAATTGTGTATGCACGTATCACTACCAATATTTCTTGCTACCATAGTACATAGTAGTCACTGAAGAATGCTCAAGTCTTACAAATATGCATAGTAATCTTCTAAATATGACAGGCAAAATATGATTGCCTTCATACAGTAGTTTTCTATTCGTTTCGTTTCATTTCCCTGACCTACTCTTTACTAAGCATAGAGATTCAGCTGAAAGTCAATCTTAAGAAAATTGATTCTGTTTTTGGATGTGTCTCTCCCCCCCCCCCCCTCCTTTATGCATGGCTTTTAGATTATGGTAGCCCCACTCCCATGGCTAGTGATATTCAGTGTTGGGCTAGTAAATAACTACTATCGCCATGCCTGATGGCTAGTGAATTTGTTTTTGTTAAATGTTGCAGTTAACTCTCTTTTTTGTAAGTATATATATATCCTGCCCCCACCACCATCTTGTATTAGTATTTTTAAGCTCTTTCTCATTAACTTAAATTAAAGCAGGGCTAGTGAATTTTTAATAGTGGCTAGTAAATGTTTAAAATCACTGATCCCATGGCTTGTGGATTTTATAAAAATTCTAGAAGCCCTGCATTATGAGAACTTACGTTAGCATAAAAACCTGGAACAGTAGTGGATAGGGTACATACGCTTATTAGACTTGGTTAGAACCTGGAACAGTAGTGACAGGGTACATACACTTATTAGACTTGCTTAGAACCTGGAACAGTAGTGGACAGGGTACATACGCTTATTAGACTTGATTAGAACCTGGAACAGTAGTGACAGGGTACATACGCTTATTAGACTTGATTAGAACCTGGAACAGTAGTGACAGGGTACATACACTTATTAGACTTGCTTAGAACCTGGAACA
>JAECMU010012665.1:0-12263 GCA_016106625.1 Dracogyra subfuscus
TGTTTATTTTTTGTAATGAATTATGAGTGAAATTTATTTAAGTAATTTGGTTAGTGTTTAAGCGAGATGGGCAAAATCTACACTCAAATAAAAAACAAATACTGCAGTGTTTTACATGGAATGGCTTACTTAGAAAATTATCCATTTACTTCAGATACTTCTGTGGAATTAAATACTTCATCTGCATTAAACTGGTAGGATTAGAATATAATATTGTTTTAAATTCTTAATGTAAAAATTCATACTTAATAGCCGTACTTACCTTTAAATTTAAACATGAATTAAAAATAACTATGATTTTGTTTAAAACATACACTGAGACAATAATTCACAGGCACAACTAAAGTTATGACCCACGTTTCATTGTTTTATGAATTACACAAAGTTGAATGTATGTTATGCAAAACAAAATTGGTGATCGGGTACTGAAAATAGCCCGAGATAGGGTTGTATAATGGTCTATTATAATGGCAGCCCGCATTCAGAATGCATGTAAAATAATCATCTAAAACCATAGGTAATAGTTATATCATGGTTTTGACGGGTTAACTGTATTTAGACTAAATACAGTTAACGAATCAAAATCAATGATATAACTGTTTTGTACCATGATTGACGCGTCTGTGAGGGGCGTGGCCTAAAAACTGTGCAGTTAACTTCAGTTACCCGCACAGTTTCAGTTATACCACGGTATTGCAGTTACACCCCAGTTGACATCAAAGAGAAAAACACCAAATCATGGTACAATATATGTTTTGGACAAACAACAAAAACGCGGAATCACTGTATAAACGATTAAAAATTTCGGAAAACGTATCTCTACAAATGTGTACCTGAACATGAAAACCTCATGATTGTAAAACTAAACTCACAGTCGGTGCTTACACCTTGTCGTCAAACCTTGCTAAGGGACGACAACAGAACTAATAAAAAGTAACAACAAACAACTGAATTGATTTGATATATATTTCAGTGAAAAACATTCACAAAAGATGTATCCTGTGAAAATATACATAAATGTACGCCCATTTTGATATTTCTCATCTGACATAACAAGGTACGTCTTACATGAAAATCAAGTACAACACGTAACATTTCTATATTCGGGTCTGCAAACAGTTTTTCTCTAAAACACATACACCCCATATGAAATACGAATTGAGAAACTCTCCATGTACATGAGCAATGTCGGGTACATGTAAGTAGCATCGTCCTGCTTCACGTTTACGATACATGCACGTGTACATGCACTGAAGGCACTAGGTAAGAGTGAGTTGTGTAGGTGACGTCTAAGACAAGTCGACACATAAGAGAGGAGTTCTTACGGTCTCATGCAGTAACTTTAACACACGCAGGTTATGTTTTTAAAACACATTTCAGTCCGCATTTTTGCAACAAGTACAGGTGACATTAACAATAGTATGCAAAACAAATTGTTACAGTAATATGAAGGCCAACTGTTTTTCTTCTAAGAGGCCAACATCCAGACTCAACAACCCCCCCCTCCCCCCAAAAAAGAAAGAAAAAAGAACACCACCCCCCAAAAAATCCAACAAATGAACTCCCCAAAACAATTAAAATCCTCACTAAAAAAAAAACAAGAAAAAGAAACCAACAAGTTGCACTGATATTTGTATAAACGTCCTGCTGCACCAATGGATCCTACTCTAAATGATATGTCCAAATAATGGAAAGAGCACTGTTACAAGAATGATGCATGAAGCAATACAAATTGTCACATTCAAGTAGTTTGTATTACCGGTATTCGAAATGTGCCCGTCTGATACCCCATCAAGTGTCGGTAACAGAAACACACCCACACGTATAACGGCCAAATCCAAACCTTCTGCAGTGATTTAAATGACAAATGACAGTACATCCATATTTACAAGAATCGTGCAGAATTAAATGTCTTGCCTATGAAAAACGTCTTCAGTGTACTGTGCTGAACATCTATAGGTGCAACTATAAACTAAGTTTCATCGCAAAACTGATCTAAATCCAAAACACCATAGCTGCTAATAAAAATAATACCCTTATCTAAAAAAAATAAATTTTGTTTACTTCACAAAGACAAGAAAGAAAATGGATTCCCAGTTAACAATTGTAGCAATCTTCAACAAGTATTATTAAATAAAATGTAGACTGTTCTGGGTTGAATTGTAAGACGATTCCAAATAGTAAAATCTTTTAACTACTAAAATCAAACACTAAATATAGTGTCTCGTTTAGAATATCAGTGTCTCTATACATTCAGTGTGTTGCTGGTCATCCCATTGTTTACAAGTAGCCAAAATTGGATTTGATCTACCAATAATTTATGATTTATGAAAACAAATTTACATGTATTAGGAAATAAAATGATGTTTATCCTGATATAAACACTAGGACGACCAGAAACACATGTAATATGTATAATTTAATATGTAATTTAGTGATTAAAACATCTCTGTAAATCAACAACATCTTAACAATAGAAACAAACTGAGGACAGTCCCTTCAACTTATAATAGGGCTTTTGCTGCATTCAGCAACAGAAAGACAGAGTCTATAAAATACATGTAAAACACACACAACTGACTGTACACGTGCTTGAAGACAGGGTGAAACAAATAAACCTGCGATAACCAAACACTAAACAAACCCTCTACATGTAGCTTATAAAACTCTGAGTACAAATATTTACACATGGAATGATGTCAAACATTGAAAGCAATGTTTTCATATGACCCCCAATTTCCTCCAATGACCCCACCCCTTTCCTCCAATGACCCCCCACCCAAGTCCAACCAAAGGCTTTACTACAATTCTCCTAAATATATTAAAGTGACCTGTGTTAAAATACCACCTCATTAAAAAGTCTACATCATAATTCTCCCAATTCACCTGGTTCAGAATTATTATGATGGAGTAAAGTTACCTGTATTGTATTGTATCTTATTTAATAATTCTCCCACACTGTCACTGCACAGCAGTAGTTAAGGCGAATTGTATCATCTGGCACTGAAATCAATCCAGAACAGCTGTTACACACACCATATGAGTCAATCAAATTTAGAATGATACACCGTTCATGACAACATTCTCAAGTTTGTTTTCTTTTCACACACAGTGTCACGTTTTATTCTTGTAAGTAGGTGCATCTATATTCTTGCACTATTTCTCTCATTATAAGCAGTGCACCACAACTGATATACTAAAAGCCATAGTATGTACTATCCTGTCTGTGAGATGGCCGGTGCATATAAAATATCCCTTGCTAGTAATGGAAAAATGTAACTGGTTTTCCCTCTAAGACTATACCGTATGTCAAAAGTTAGCAAATGTTTGACATCCAAGCCGATGATTAATAAATCAATGTGCTCTAGTGGTGTCATTAAATAAAACAAACTTTACTATATTCTTGTATACTGATGCACCTGCAAACTCCTTTAACTCTTTGGTTTAGTCCAAAATTTTTAAACGTGTGATGTCATGCTTATTACAGTAGGTCTCGGGTTTAAACTCGTATCAACCAGGTACATGAGATACACAGGTACTACAAATATCAACACCTCATGAACAGTGATATTAAAAGACTAAAAACAACCTTAAAAACAAAATGGAAAGCAATTCTCATCATCCTCACGTATTAGTCAATTCTAAAATGGATGACTCAACATAAGAAAATGTAACACAGTAAAATAACAGAGCACTAAAATGAATGGATTATGAGACGGGTGGTCAGCTAGATTAAAATGACAAATAAATAGGTCTTAAAAACTCACACATCTGGAATATTTTTGGAAACCTATTGATGTACAATTTATTTATATACACCTAAAAATCTACAATTATATACACACTATTTACAATATATACAACAGAATGTTGATGAACACTAGGTGTATGTGTATAAACATGCAGTGATATAGCCCTGTGAAAGGTTTAATAAGACAAACATAACTGTCAAAATTACATCCAATATTTGACATTTATCATAACCTTGCCATGCTTCCTTGTTTTGTTCATAAACATTATACAATTACAAATATAAACCTAAAATAATACTCTCTAAATAATAATTACCACCAAAATGTTCATCTCTTTGTTGTTTCTACATACATTAATTTTTAAACAACTTTAAACAACTGGGAATTGTCAAATTTCTTTCCAAAAGTGATTGTCTCCCTTTTAATACTAAGTTGAGAAAAACCAATGAGGTGAAGCTGTCGTCTCTGTAGGTTGATTTTAGTGAAAAGTATTTACACAGAGACCTAACTATTTTATATTATTAAAGCGACAGACCCTAGTTAAATTTTTTTTTTTAAACTGTCTTTAATATTGAAATTGGACATTACACAGATTTTGTTTAGATTTAAATGATCTGTTTTGGGACATCCAAAGTGTTTCTGGTCATCTTGGTGTTTGTAAAAACGCACATACCTCTGAGAAGTAACGGTTATGGAGATGAGTTCTAATCCATTTTTAAGGCATATTCCTATTCAATATTACAGACTCTTGTTTAACGTTTTTGTAACTTTAACCAATGTTTTACAGGTTTTTAGACTAACCAAACTTAATGTCCATTTTTACAGTCTTAAACTACGGTCTGTGACTTTAATATAAGTTTTTCACATTAAGCATGTTACATACATTTAACAGGGAAATTCTGAATGTTACATACATTTAACAGGGAAATTCTGAATGTTACATACATTTAACAGGGAAATTCTGCATGTTACATACATTGTAATCTGGAAAACAATTGTGACGTTTGCTAAATATACGTTTTAGCAGGATTTCATAAGACTAAGACTACACTGTGGTTGATCGTTTGATAAAAAATAACATTCATCATCTTCTATTTCTATCATCGCCAAGGATCAAACTTAACGACATTGACAACAAACTTTTAACATGGTTAACAATTTGGCAAACTGTATATATTATGTATACCTGGTGGTGTATATTATCTGCTAGTGTTTAGCATTAAATTTATGCTTTTGAAATATGTCTACATACAGCAAATAAACCTTGTTTAGTTATGTTCACTTGCCATTGATGGGCCGTTTCACCCATGGCAATGTTTATAAAATATTGTCATAGACTCCAAATTCTCAAGTTCAAGTCCAGAACTAAGACTTTTCACATTTAGTTATCTGTGAACCTTATGAGGAAAGCTAAACACTGATACTATACTGTTCATATGAACATTAGAGCAATTACTTGGTTTTCATCACAAACATAATCCTTTGTGTTAATTTTCATGGACGTGGTCAAGGTAGATGAAAATACACACGCAGTAGTTAACAATTAATTGTGAATAAATATTTAACATGTTGTTGCTGTCTGCAACAAATCACAAAATAGTCTGCATTTCTTAAATGCTATTGCTACTACTGTGTTCTTCCAATCTGAAAGTACTTAGCATCTCCATGATGTCTTTGTTTGTGCTCTGCTAATCAGAGAACAGTTTACACCTACATGTACGTCATACCACATTTGTCTTCTACCAATGAAAAAACACGCTACATCTGCATGATGTCATTGCTATGTTCTACCAATGGCCAAACACTTTTTTCATCTTCATGATGTCATTGCTATGTTCTGTCACTGACAAACCAATTAACATCTCTGCATCACTTGTGTTCTATGAAAGAGACAAACCCTTCACAAGTCTACATGAGGTCATTGCTGTCGTCCTCCATGCTAGGACTAACAGGGGCTGATATCAACATGGGGTCGACCCCGAGGGGGGAGGAGTCGTCCATGTCCAGTAAATTCAGCATGTTTCCGGAGTGGTCCACCATGTTTCCGGAGTGGTCCACCACATTTCCAGAGTGGTCCACCATGTTTCCGGAGTGGTCCACCACATCGGCCTCTGCTTTAACCTGCATGTTGATGGCACTGGGGGCAATCATCGTCGTCAACATTGCCATGTCATCAGACAGTCCACTCTGAACACCGTGCGCCTTCATCAGTAGCTCCAGTTGCTGAAGTAAAGACATACAAATGCAACATGTGATCAGGGACAGATGCAGAATTTCTTTATGGAGGTGGTACACATTTGAAAAACATTAAGACTGAAATTACAAAGCCTGGTTTTCTTAAATGCACATATTTTAACAGCACTGTGAATACATTACATGTAGTTATATGTGTGTAAGACAAAAACACATTTATAAAGTTAGACCTGATTGTTTAATGACAATCCAGTATAAGACAAGCTTCCTCCCCAAAAACAACCCAAATCCTTGACTCCAGAATGTCGAACAAAGCTAAGTATATAAAAACGTTGCTGTCATTAAATTAAAATTAAATAATTATGTAAAAAATGGCGTGAAAAATATAGCTAACATAAGTGATTATTAGCAACATTTTGTTTAAACATACAGTATATTTTAAAAACTAAATTTTGTATTTTGTATTCCATCATTACATTTTTTATTTCATGGAAAGATTCCATCATATTTATGCTACCACGTGTCTATGGTATTGTGAAGCGCACACACACACACTATTTATGTTAGGGGTCTCATGGTGGTATTTATAACAATCACAGTCATCTTTATGTCACCCTTTGCTTTCATGCATGTCTTAAATAGTTGTCTCCCCTTTGATTAGAAAACTGGGTTGTGAACAAAATTGTGGGGAGTAATTATTTGCCATTTAAGATAGTACCATATCTATATCTATATATATATACACACACACACACATACACATATATATATATATATATACACATATACATATAAATAAATAATAACCATAATAATATGGATAATAAAGACATTTTTACAAAACTCTCGTCAGGCTGCATGTATTATCCTCACTCACGCTTGTGCAATAAAAACATTCTGACAATTGTTTCATAAAATCAATATGACACATAAGTCTGTATAATAATCTCTATTTATTAAGTGCTAAATGTCTACCTGAATGCGTAACATGTATTTCCTATTATTCATCTCCAACATCCGACGTTGTTCCTCTGACTGTCTCAGTTTGTCCTGATCTTTCTTCAACCTCCGAATGTAGTCGCAGGAGGCCTTCAGTATCGTGCCTTTGTTCTGTCGAAGATCACTGCACACAAAAGAGAACATCTTAATTTCTCAATTTCTCGTTGAAAATTGCCTCAAGTTCTGCTAATGTTCATGAACTATTTGACTGGTTCCTGATGTGGACATTAACAGTGAAACTCATAAATCTTGCAGACACTTTATTGCTCAGTCTGGCTGAACTCCGGACTGACTGAATTACATTTTAAAATTATGAATACATTTAAACAGTTAGCCAGTCATCACAGTGAGAATACACTTTTAACTCGCAAAGCTTTCTGTAAATGAGCCATGGTTTCTTTTCTTGATGGTGCATCACCACTGGTACATCAAAGGCTGTAGTATGTGCTATCCTGTCTACGGGATGGTGCATATAAAAGATCCCTTGCTTTTAATTGAAAATAATAACCCAAGAAGTGGCGACAGTGGGTTTCCTCCCTCAGTGTCTGTGTGGTCCTTAGCCATTATCCCGACACCATGTAACCATAACAAAATGTTGCTGAGTGAAAGAAAGAAATGTTTTATTTTATGATGCACTCAACACATTTTATTTATGGTTATATGGCGTCAGACATATGGTTAAGGACCACACATATTTTGAGAGGAAACCCGCTATCGTCACTTCATGGGCTACTCTTATGTCGATTAAAAGCAAGGGATCTTTTATTTGCGCTTCCCACAGGCAGGATAGCACAAACCATGGCCTTTGTTGAACCAGTTATGGATCACTGGTTGGTGCAAGTGGTTTACACCTACCCATTGAGTCTTGTGGAGCACTAACTCAGGGTTTGGAGTCGGTATCTGGATTAAAAATCCCATGCCTCGACTGGGATCCGAACCCAGTACCTACCAGCATGTAGACCAATGGCCTAACCACCGAGGCCAGTACTGCCGAGTGTGTCATTAAATAAAACATTTCTTTCCTTCTTTACCTGAAGAATGAGTACTGAGGTAACCTAGATAAATACTAAGTCTTAATAAATTAAATATAAAATAAATAAATCTGTAGCACAAGAGGAGTAAAATATATACTCTTTCAAACTTACGGATCAATATTTTTAGGGAGCATTGTTCCTAATTCCTTTATTCTGTCATTAATGTTGAATCTTCTCCGTCTTTCAACTGGAAAGAAAAAAACACGAAAATAATATTCATACAAAATACACTAAAAAGAATCAATTTTACTTTAAGTGGCATCTCTTAAGACCTATGGCTATCAGGTGTCTAGCATGTACAGTCTAGTGAGAAGAAACCTGTTGCTATCACACAGATTACATGCATGCCAATTAGTGTCAAAGAATCTTTTATATTCATTTCCCCAAAGATAGGCCAGCACATACCACAACCTTTCGTAGATCTGTCTTGAGGCCATTGCCAATGTTTTCAAAGCTATCTCAGTTCTCTGGTGTTGTAAAACCATGGTAAGCTATGATGTCACTATGGCATGTCCTGTAGTGATATCATTGCCCATGATGGTTTTACAACTCATAGAACTGAGATAGCCCATAAAAATCCCTAGCCTGGTTGTGATGGGGTAAAAATTTTTATTTTATTTGTTTGTTTATTTAACGACGCACTCAACACATTAAATTACGGTTATATCGGCGTCGGACATATGGTTATGTCGAGAAAAAACCCCAGTGGTCAGCTGACGGGGATCGATCCTAGACCGACCGCGCATCAGGCGGGCACTGTACCACTGGGCCATGCGTGATGGGGTAAAGCCCACTTGACTATTGTTTCATATGTCTGGGTTATGTAGCACTAGAAGAGGAAACTGAGTTTCTGTATTAAAATCATTTTGTTTCTATATTAAATACATATTAATGTTGTGGTTCTTAATAAACTGAGTTTTTATATTAAAGACATACTCATATTATGGGTCGGAGTAAATTGAGTTTCTGTATTAAAACACACTCATATTGTGATTCTGAGTAAATTGAGTTTCTGAATTAAAGACTTACTCATGTTGTGGTTCTGAGTAAACCAAGTTTCTGTATTAAAGATTTACTCATGTTGTGGTTCTGAGTAAACCAAGCTTCTGTATTGAAGACTTACTCATGTTGTGGTATTGAGTAAACTGAGTTTCTGAATTAAAGACTTACTCATGTTGTGGTGCTAAGTAAACCACGTTTCTGTATTGAAGAGTTACTCATGTTGTGGTACTGAGTAAATTGAGTTTCTAGATATTAAAACATACTCATGTTGTGGTTCTGAGTAAACCAAATATCTGTATTAAAGACTTACTCATGTTGTGGTTCTGAGTAAACCAAGTTTCTGTATTGAAGACTTACTCATGTTGTGGTTCTGAGTAAACCAAGTTTCTGAATTAAAGACTTACTCATGTTGTGGTTCTGAGTAAACTGAGTTTCTGAATTAAAGACTTACTCATGTTGTGGTTCTGAGTAAACCAAGTTTCTGTATTGAAGACTTACTCATGTTGTGGTTCTGAGTAAACCAAGTTTCTGTATTGAAGACTTACTCATGTTGTGGTTCTGAGTAAACCAAGTTTCTGAATTGAAGACTTACTCATGTTGTGGTTCTGAGTAAACCAAGTTTCTGAATTGAAGACTTACTCATGTTGTGGTTCTGAGTAAACCAAGTTTCTGTATTGAAGACGTACTCATGTTGTGGTTCTGAGTAAACCAAGTTTCTGTATTGAAGACTTACTCATGTTGTGGTACTGAGTAAACTGAGTTTCTGAATTAAAGACTTACTCATGTTGTGGTTATCTTTCTTCTGACGTTCTTTCGCCCACATGCGAGCCTCATCTTCAGTCATATAGCTGGGCTGATCCTGTTTCTGAAATGCTGCTGGACACGATGATGATGATGAGGCATGATCTGAGGATCCATCAAATGTGTTGAGGTTGGCCTGGACATAGAAATGGTAAATTAATCACTGTACTATTATTGTATCAGAAACAGAAATTCATTTATAGCCTGAAGAGTTAAGTATATGTTCGCCATTGTTTTCGAATAATCATAACCTTTAGAACTACAACATGTACAACTAGTAGATTAAAGAGTCAGACATTCAAATTAATAACAGGGCCTGGAAGAAGTATTTACAGAAAAACAAAACACAAAAAGGCCCCAAAGAAGATTCAAAAACTGAAAACCTGCCCTGGGCCCCATTTGTTATAGTTTGGTAGATCTTGCCATTTAAGGACAGCCATCACTTGACTTCCATTACTCCCCTCATACTAGTGCAAGGTAAGTCATTTTAGTTCCCCTTGGCATGTGAACGTATACATGTATGGTATCAATATGTAGTATCTTAAATGGTCCCCTTAATCTCAGTTAGGGCAGCACTTAATCTCTCATCAATTTTGTTTTACGTGTTTTGTCTAAGTGGGTTGAAAAGTCTGGTATTAAAGGATGAAATAAAATAAAGACATTAGGAAGTGGTATAAAAAGATATGGATATTAAAGGTCCTATATCAAAGTTGCAATAATACCTGTTCCCGCCAAAATATTTATAAATTTTTACTTTCAAACATAAAGTTTATATCTTCATCTATATGCCTATAAAACATCACAACCAAGTATTTCTATTCACTAGTTCTAAAAAACATATTTTAGGTAGGAATCTTGAGTGTGTTGCACAATCATTAACTAGTGATGTCGCTGTTTTATGTGTACACACTCCTCAACACTCTAACTGACAAAGAAACAAAGATAGTGCCCATGCTATATTTAACCACAATTTATTCAGAAACCCCTCTTGTCGTCCAGTACAAGACTTTTCAAAATTAATATTCATGAATTAATTATGGAATGATTATGTGTGGGATTAATTTATAGTTATTTATTACAAATAAATTTGAAAATAAAAAAATATTAAGAGTTTCATCTTTGACATAGGACACAAAGGAGATGAGACTCACAGAAGTGGACAACTGTGTGAGCGTTGGTTCAATGAATGTGAGGTCATTATCGATGGTTCCATCCACCGACTCCAAACTGATGAGGTCTGTCAGTAGATTATCCACCTGCGAATATAAACATGCATGTTTATGTTAAGATGCAGTCCCACCTGTTCATACATAAATATCCTGGGCAAAATACATGTGTATTTCATTCAGTTATGCAATTTTAAATTCACCATTACAGTCTAAAATAAAACATTACAAAGTTCATAAGTCTATTCGCTATGCAAATATAATTTGTATATCCAAACAATCTGTTACCTAGATAAAGTCACATGAACAGAGTTCTGGTAACCTAATATTGTGAAATATTGTCACCTATAGATCAGTTCCATTTCAAAATTATTAAAAAAATTCTAGGTTATAATGCTGGATCTCAAAACTGTTAGCAATTTGGTAAATATGGACAAAAAACTTCAGCCAAATTAAAATTTCAACTACATGTACCCAAACAAAATTGAACCTCTTGTATTTAGTTGAAATATCTATAATTATCTATAATTATCCACATGTACCCAGAGCCATCACGTGACACTATCATTAGCATACATTTATAAAGACGTACCTCCGACACACTGGTGGCAGCACTGGCCTGTTCTAGAGAAAATGGACTGTCAGGGTCTACGAGGGGGGCGCTTCCTGTCACCTGCAAGGCCGCGTCCGGGGCAGACCGTGTCTGTATGGCTGGCATTGACTGTGCAGTGAGCCGCGACTGACCGAGGAAGTCCTGAATCTGTCGCTTCTTGTTTTCTTGGATGTGGAACTTTGTCGGATGCTCCAGCTGACTTTTGACCTAAACGAAAAAACAATACAATTTATAACACGTGACGAAGACAAAGGATATACATACATATAAACAAATGAAACACAGTACAAATTAAACCTGGAGATGTGTATGCTATTAAAAAAGAGAGTACGGCCCTGCTAAAAACCATAAAGTTTACCTTGAGGATCTGCGGCGGTACCTCACTGATGACTTGTACATGTGGGACGTTAATGGTGGACGTGCTGAGTGATGAGATGGCCTGCTGCCGCTTGAGGGATGACGACATGATCTGTTCTCGTTTCTCCTCATCGTAGAGTTGCTGGCGCATCAACTGCTGCTTCAGGTTCGTTCGCATCGACAGACTTGCATGCTTTATCTCAGGGACAGGGCTGTAACAAATTTAAACAAATCTGTATTCACTCATCGACAGACTCACATGCTTTATCTACGGGACCGGGCTGCAACAAATAAAAACAAATCTGTATTCACTCATCGACAGACTCACATGCTTTATCTCAGGGTC
>JAECMU010012712.1:0-15069 GCA_016106625.1 Dracogyra subfuscus
AACGTTCTTTTTCCATTGGGTAGTATGGGCGACAAGGTTACCAACAAGCAGCCAATCGTATGTTTTGAAATCGATATCGCACATCTGTTTCATTATTGTGTTTTATCAATAATAACGAACGATATTCTCACCAACGGATGTGTAAATAATACATTTTTCCATGGACGGGACAGCACATACCACGGCTTTTGATATACCAATCACGGTGCACTTATTGAGAAGGTGAACGCTGGGACCTAAGCACCTTAGGCCATCGATTTAAATCCAGCATCTCTAAATGTTCAGGTGCGGGTACAGGGGGAGGGTTTCTGGAGTCAAAATCCCTCCCTGCTCAATAAATCTTCGACTTTTATAAATAATTTTCCAGGGAAACTTTCGCTCACACAGTTTAAACACTACCCTATACTACAATTCCTGATATTAGTGATGTTTCCTTTTAATTGAGCAGTAAATGCTGCCTCGACTTCTTTAAAGGGACATTCCCGAGTTTGTTGCATTGTAAGATGTTTCCGACTAACAAAATATTTCTACGATTAAAAATACATATTAAATATATTTTCTTGTGTAGAATATCAATGTCTGTATATTCAATGTGTTTCTGGTCGTCTTAATATTTGTAAGAAGCCGAAAATGGATTTCGTCTTCAAATAATTTCGTACGAAAAAAATATTTTTTAGGAAATAAAATGAAAATTAGCCTAGTACAAATATTAGAAATATCAGAAACACGTTTAATATTGAGCCACTAATATTCTAAACAAGAAAATACATTTAATATGTAAGTTTAATCGTAGAAATATTTTATTAGTCGATTACATCTTAAAATATTGCAGCAAACTCAGGAATGTCCCTTTAAAAGTTTTATGACGCCAATAAATTAAAAAACTTTTATCGGATTTTTATTTCATCCAGTACCACTGTGTCAACACCCTTATGTTCGACATATTTATGGGTCACCTCTGACACTAAATACTACAGTGATGTGGTAAACTGGGGCTGGTAGTTCTATCGAAAATGAGGCATCAAAGGATCTATGTTCTTAAACTTAAAAGCAATAAATGAATGAATGAATGAATGAATGAATGAATGAATGAATGAATGTTTAACGACACCCCAGCACGAATAATACATCGGCTATTGGGTGACAAACTATGGTAAAGGGAGAACAAAAAACAGTGTAAAGAACTGTACAAGAACACAAATATCACAGAATTTTACGGATACTGAATTTTATTTAAACATTTTGTGCTGTAGTGGCCATTCTCTAAGAGAATGTTACACCCCTGCACCACGGTGAGGTTACAGCACGCGCAGGGGAAACTTAAAAGCGTCAGCTGATTTATACGAAGGAAGCTATAACTCGTTTATATATGGAACAATCGGTGACAATAATTGGGATATGGCGACTACGTAACTGGTAGGGACAGGACGTAGCACATTGTAAAGCGTTCGCTTGCTGCGCGGTCGGTCTAGGATCGATCCCCGTCGGTTTAGCCAATTGTGCTATTTCTTGTTCTAGCCAGTGCACTACGACTTGTATATCAAAGAAAAGGAAATGTTTTATTTAACGACGCACTCCACACATTTTATTTACGGTTATATGGCGTCAGACATATGGTTAAGGACCACACAGATATTGAGAGAGGAAACCCGCTGTCGCCACTTAAATGGGCTACACTTTTCGATTAGCAGCAAGGGATCTTTTATATGCACCATACCATAGATAGGATAGCACATACCACGGCCTTTGATGTACCAGTCATGGTGCACTGGCTGGAGCGAGAAACAGCGCAATGGGCCCACTGGCGGGTATCGATCTCAAACCGACCGTGCATCAAGCGAGCGCTGTACCACTGGGCTTACGTCTCGCCCCCACATCAAAAGAGTAGAAATGGTCATAAGATTAAGAAATTGCTAAAACGGCCCTTCCTATTATATTGTAAATACTCCTGTAGCCTAGCGTCATAGGATCAAATCGCCCCAGTGGATCCCTTCTGTGATTTAGTTGGGGTATTTTCCTGTCCCAACCAGTGCACCACGACTGGTATAACAAATACCGTCTGGAAAAGTAAATATAAAAGATTCCTTGCTGCTAAAAAATGTAGCAGGTTTCCACTAATCATTACTAAATGTTTGGCATCCAGTAGTCGATTATTAATAAATCACTATGCTCTAGTGGAGTTGTTAAACAAAATAAACTTTAATTCAAGTGGAGTTGTTTATTTTCTTCATATATATTTTGTTTGTGGAGAGGTTGGAGTATTTTTTTTAAATAATATCCAAGCTACCCTTGCTTCTCCACAAAGCGCTCGCTCGATGTGCGGTCGGTCTGGGATCGATCCCCGTCGGTGGGCCCATTGGGCTATTTCTCGTTACAGCCTGTGCACCACAACTGGTATATCAAAGGCCATGGTATGTGCTATCATGTCTGCGGGATGGTGCATATAAAAGATCCCTTGCTGCTAATCGGAAAGAGTAGCCCATGAAGTGGCGACAGCGAGTTTCCTCTCTCAAAATCTGTGTGGTCCTTAACCATATGTCTGACGCCATATAACCGTAAATAAAATGTGCTGAGTGCGTCGTTAAATAAAACATTTCTTTCTTTCTTTCTTGCTTCTCCACCACCCCAGATTTCTGTTGTTGTTGGAATCGGTTTTTATTACTGTTGGAGCACCTGAGGTGTGTACTGTAGCTTTTGATTAATAGATCAACGCCATGTCCATGCGCCTTGCTAATGAATTAAATAAATTGCTAAATATTATATGGCATCGTATTTATGCCATGTAAAATCAGGATATATTTTATCCTCTACGAATAACGTACTGTTAACTACGTAGGATTTATGTCCTACTGTAGCGAGTTATATCCAACGTAGGACTATATATTTCCTTCATAGAAAATACCATAACGCTAATATATTTTATATGTGTTTGTGTGCGTGTGTGCGTGTGCGTGTGCGTGTGCGCGTGCGCGCGTGTGTGTGTGTGTGTGTATGTGTGTGTGTTATATTATACATGTAACGAGGTAACTCTGGCAATGTGCGAGATAAGAATGCAGTTGCATAAGAAAATATAATGTATGAGATAAATATGTATATAAAGGTGTTATGTTAAAGTTGCAACAATGAAGATTTCCGCCAAAAATATAAATGTTTGCTTTCAAAGATACAGTTTATATCTTCAGCTACATGCCTAAACAATTACAGCCACATAATTCCATTTACTTCTATAATGTTTTAATGAAAGGTGAAACCTTGGGTGTGTCGCACACATTAACTAGCGACGTCACATGTACACATTCAAAACACTAAGTGTACCCAGAATTCTTTGCGGTCAAGAAATAAAAATGGAGGCCATGCTATATTTAGCTAAACATTATTCCTGAAACTCTTCTCTCCAATGCAACTTTATTTTAATTATTATTCTATAGTTAATTATGGAAAGATTATGCGTGATATCGATTAATTTTTAGTCATTTATTATAAATAAATGTGAAAATAACGAACTGTTGAAGTTTCAACTTTGACACTGGACATTTAATGTAGTGCTAACATGTTTCCATACAATATGACCAGTAAAAGTAGATATATCTGTGGCTCATAGTAAGTGGAATCTGGATTAAGTACGAGATACGATATATTAATTCGTAAGGATGTGAAACGTTCAATGTAGGTGATTTGGGTTTTTTTTCGTGTGGCACTAACAGGTTTCCATACAATGTGACAGGTAAAGAACACCCGCTAGACAGTGTTGTAGTTCCTGGTAACTGTAAACCAATCAGATGTTATCACCAGATGTGGCTGGGAAAACTGGTCGTACGTGTTGTATTAATTGATCCCGTGGTCACTCGGCTGAACTAGCTCGCTTTTTGTTTATTCTACCGGGGAAAAAAACCGCTATGTATTTGCGTATACAGTATGACATGACAGTAATGTAAACTGTCAAGGTGGAGCAGGGTGGTGGCTAGAGGTGGTGGATAAATCCCCTATAATTCTGAATAATAAAAAGTACTAGCGGGCAGCATAGCCCAGTGGTACAGTGCCCGCCTGATGCGCGGTCGGTCTAGGATCGATCCCCGTCAGCTAACCACTGGGGTTTTTCTCGACATAACCACATGTCCGACGCCGATATAACCGTATTTATAATGTGTTGGGTGCGTCGTTAAACAAACAAACAAATAAAAACAAACAAATAAATAAAAAGTACTATTGGTAGTATATCTCAAGGCAGAGGTGAATTGTACTTGTAGATGGGAGGAAATGTTTTATGTCACGCAACATATTGTATTTACGGTTATATGGAGTCAGACATATGGTTAAGGACCGCACAAATGTACTTATAGAAAGAAAGAAAGAAATATTTTATTTAACGACGCACTCAACACATTTTATTTACGGTTATATGGCGTCAGACATATGGTTAAGGACCATACAGCTATTGAGAGAGGAAACCCGCTGTCGTCACTTCATGGGCTACTCTTTCCGATTAGCAGCAACGGATCTTTTATATGCACCATCCCACAGACAGGATAGCACATACCACGGCCTTTGATACACCAGTCGTGGTGCACTGGCTGCGACGAGAAATAGCCCAATGGGCCCACCGACGGGGATCGATCCCAGACCTATCGCGTATCAAACAACCACTGAGCTACGTCCCGCCCCCGTACTTATAGAATGCAGGAAATTGCATTTCAAGACATCTAGTTTTCAAAGTTAACGGGGTGCTTACCCCGCCCCTAGAAACTTTACTTTGCACCTCCGATCTCAGTCAGACCCCACCCCACCCATATCTATTTAGTTTCGCCGTGCTTTTTAAGTACAATTAAACCTGTTCTAGCTACCACATGCATTAAGCAGCCACGAGTTTTAACAAGCCACCTTTTTATTGTCCCAAATCACTCAATATCTTATAAATTGGCATGTATTAAGCGACCACTTGTCTTTAAAGGACATTTTTTGATACTACCTTCGGTGGCTGCTTAACAGAGGTGAAACTCTATTCTTATCATTTATGCATAGAAGGTTGGAGGGTCTGTTGCTACAGCTAAGGAATTAAGCATTCTTTCAGGGCAAACCACTGGGTTTTTTCTCGACATAACTATATGTCCGACGCCGATATAACCGTAATTATAATGTGTTGAGTGCGTCGTTAATCTCTAGTTAATCAACTTTAAAATCCAAGTCTTTATTTGAGTGAGGCTCAAAACATATCAGTCACCCCTCGTATGTATGTGTTTGTGTATACATGTCCCGATATCTGTGTTTACGTATGTGCCACTTTTAACTTTCAAAGTTCCTACAGGGTGCTATTTAAAGGCGCACACCCTAGTTTCAGCCCGTGAAAATTGTTAAATCTATAAAACTGTAACACGTCTGGATAAGGTTACAACTGGGTGAAACAAGAATGTGTGACGATGACACAGTGAACTACCCTTAAAACAGACTTGACTCCATAAGCGTTTTTTATTAGACGCACGAGCATTTTGAAAATGTTGAAACATGCATTGTGTGGTTGCGTATAAACACCAGGATGACCATAAATACTTCGGAAATGAATAATCTAAACAATAAAATCTCAGTATGGCTGATTTTAGTTATGAAAAAAAGGCTCTAATAGTGAAATTTTTTGCCTTAGTGTTTAAAAACTAGGGTCTGTCGCTTTAAGAGATACATATGAAATATTAAAGGGACATTCCTGACTTTGCTGTATTGTAAGATGTTTCCGACTAATACAATATGTCTACGATTAAACTTACATATTAAATATATTTTCTCATTTAGAACATCAGTGTCTGTATATTCAATGTGTTTCTGGTCTTCTTGATATTTGTAAGAAGCCCAAACTGGATTTTACCTTCCAATAAATTCGTACGTACGAAAAAATATATTTTATGAAATAAAATGAAATTTAACCTGCTACAAATATTAGAACGATCAGAAACACGTTTGATATACAGTCACTAGTATTTTATGCACAGAAATATATTTGATATGTAATTACAATAGTTAAAAAATCTCTGTTAGTCGATAACATCTTAAAAATTGCAGCAAAGTCAGGAATGTCCCTTTAATGTACAATGTGATGATTAAGCGGTAGATAATTCTAAATAATTTAGTAATTTGAGCTTGATTTTTATTTTTAAAGGAAGGAGGAGAAGGAGGAGAAGAAGAGGAAGAATAAGAAAAAAAGAGGAGGAAGAAGAAGAATGAGGAGGAGAAGGAGGAGGAGGAGAAGAAGAGGAGGAGAAGGCGGAGGAGGAGAAGAAGAAGAGGAGGAAGAAGAAGAAGAGGAGGAGAAGGAGGAGGAGGAGAAGGAAGAGGAGGAAGAGGAAGAAGAAAGAAGAAGGAGGGGTGATTCGTTGACCGCTAACGATGTAAATACCTAGCATTATATCTTTGATCACCTATTACAAACACAACTGTGTTAGGATGGTTTTTCTTTCCTCCGGCGGTGGATGACAAACAGATCCACCAAGATGGCTGAGAGGACAAAGATAAGCACGAAGTGGAAGTAACAGCCAAGACCTACACGGATACAAACCAAGCTGAAGACAACACGGGGAGCACAAACAAACACGCCAAATCCAAAACAAAAATCATTTTAAGACCTGAAAACAACTGTCTTTTTAAGGGCTAAACCAACCCCCTCCAAATATTTTAAGGGCTAACCAACCCCTACGCACATGGCCCTACGCACATGGCCCCTACGCACGCTAGCGTAGCCAATCAGACATCGTACTCGCGCGCGCACACACACACACACACGCACACATACGCACACAACACACACATACATAAACAAATGCCCCTCCCCTGAATACGCCAATGTATACGTACGCCAATCTCTGACGTCAATGGTAATGATACACAAACAAGCAACAAAACACTTACCTCCATCATCGTTGTACTTTTAGTGGAAACCCAGAGTCTTCCTTTTTTGTATGTATTAATTTGTTTTAAATTGGATTGAGAGGACTCTTTTGGAACGGCATTAATAGAATATAATAAATTTACTTTGACTTGTAGAAAATATCACAATAGTCGGACAGAACGACATAGATTGCTGACGTCATTATGCAGTATTGTTTCCACGCATAGATTTGTTTCTTTGCATTTACATACATTTGAAATAAATCTGCTTATAGATGTCAAACAGCGATTCAGTGTATTGGATTGAGACATCTCTTCTGGAACAACATTAATAGAATATAATAAATTTACTTTGACTACATTAAGAACAAATAAAATACATTTGCAGACAAACACGGAAGCAAAATGTGTGGAGTGTGAATCGATTGAGATCGACCGTGTGAGAGCCTGCCCTGTCAATAGACGCTTAACGGTTTAAAGGGACATACCCTAGTTTCAGTTCATGAAAATTAACATTAAGTTTAGTTTAATTTACAAACCTGTAACACATTTTGATAAAGTTACAATTCAGTGAAACATGAGTGTTTGACTTTGAAATGGTGAAATACCCTCTAAAATAGAATAAAACTCGACTACATAACTGTTACTTCTCAGAGGCACGTGCCTTTTTAAAAATATGAGAAATGCATTTTGTGATATTAAAAAACATCAGGATGACCAAAAACACTTCGAATGTACGGAAATGGATACTTTAAACAATAAAATTTAAGTAAAGTATGATTTCAATTACCAAAAAACGCCTCTAATAGTCAAAGCTATGTCTTAGTGTTTAAAAACTAGGGTATGTCCCTTTAACACAATCCAATTCAGTGAGCTCGTAAAATATTCATTTTGTCTCAGAAATTGTTTAATGCCAAGAAATGGTCCACAGTGGTTTGTGAAGGCGTGACCTGAACAAACACAGCCGAGAGCAAATGTAGGAAATTCCATTTAGAGGAGGTTCGTCTTAGTGCGAGGGGCACCTTTCAATTAATATTGCGAATTACACTAACATGTACAAACGTTTTAAAGGTTTTTTTAACGACACCATTAGAGCACAAAGGGCGGGACGTAGCCCAGTAATAGAGCGTTCGCTTGATACGTGGTCGGTCTAGGATCGATCTCCGTCGGTGGACCCATTGGGCTATTTCTCGCTCTAGCGAGTACACCACGGCTGGTATATCAAAGGCCGTGGTATGTGTTTTCCTGTCTGTGGAATGGTGCATATAAAAGCTCCCTTGCTCTTAATCGAAATGAGTAGTCCACTGGGCTATTTCTCGTTCCAGCCAGTACACCAAGACCGGTATATCAAAGGCCGTGGTATATGCTATGCTGTCTGTGGGATGCTACATATAAACGATCCCTTTCTACTAATGAAAAAATGTAGCGGGATTCCTCCCTAAGACTATATGTCTAAATTATCAGTAATTTGACATCCACCAACCGATGATTAATAAATCAACGTGCTCTAGTGGTGTATTTAAACAAGAGGGGTAAAAACGTGATAACGTCGTGATCATAAGCGTACGAGACGACGCAGATATACGGGCAACATATACCAACCTGATACCATTTTACCATGTATTTTCATCGTTCTACCCTCACATGATAAACAATGGATGAAGCACAACATTTCAGTAACGAGTCTTTATCTCAAAGTGGGGCGGGCCCATTGGGGGTATTTCTCGTCACAGCCAGTGCACCACGACTGGTATATCAAAGGCCGTGGTATGTGCTATCCTGTCTGTGGGATGGTGCATATAAAATACCCCTTGCTGCTAATCGGAAAGAGTAGCCCATGAAGTGGCGACAGCGGGTTTCTTCTCTCAATATATGCGTGGTCCTTAGCCATATGTAGGACGCCATATAACCGTAAATAAAATGTGTTCAGTGCGTTGTTAAATAAATAAATAAATCTTTCTTTCTTTTATCTCAAAGTCTACGTGATGTAAAAAAAAAGCACGTAGCAATTTGTTGCGACCCTATGTAGCTGGTTGGTAATAATGCTAATATGAATAAAGAAAGAAAGAAATGTTTTATTTAACGACGCACTCAACACATTTTATTTACGGTTATATGGCATCAGACCACACAGATTTTGAGAGAAAACCCGCTGTCGCCACTCTATAAGCTACTCTTATGTCGATTAAAGCGGGCAGCATAGCCCAGTGGTACAGTGCCCGGCTGATGCGCGGTTGGTCTAGGATCGATCCCCGTCAGCTAACCACTGGGGTTTTTTCTCGACATAACCATATGTCCGACGCCGATATAACCGTAATTACAATGTGTTGAGTGCGTCGTTAAACAAAAAGACATTAAAAAGACAATAATACTTATGTCGATTAACAGCAAGGGATTTTTTATTTGCGCTTCCCACAGGCAGGATAGCGCAAACCATGGCCTTTGTTGAACCAGTGCAAGTGGCTTACACCTACCCATTGAGCCTTTTGGAGCACTCACTCAGGGTTTGAAGTCCGTATCTGGATTAAAAATCCCATGCCTCGACTGGGATCCGAACCCAGTACCTACCAGCCTGTAGACCGATGGCCTAACCACGATGCCACAGAGGCCGGTCTAATATGAATAAATGCTGCTATCCTAATTCGGGTATTTTCGTTTAATTCGGACAAAAGCCCCCTACGAAAAATTAATGGGAGCCCGTGCGCCTATAGTCGTGGCCTCACATAAATGTCTACTTCTCAATTTTAAAACCGATATCCGTGCTGCTATTTTGGCTGTTTTACAAAGTGTTAGAAACATAGCGACATACATGTACGTTTAGATAATGTTCTTTGACTGCAGTTGACGACAACCGTTGATAACAGTATTACAATTGGAGATGTGTTTGTGACGTTAAGTTTCATTTATACTAGTTTACGACACTAGAGTACCAAGCTATTTGTGATTTATACCTTTGTAGATTTCACTTACATTGTTAATCAATGGATGAATAAACTACTTTTTCAGGTCAACCCAAATGTATATATTATCGTGGAAAACCTTTCTTAGGTTGTTTTGTAAATGGAAGGAAGGAAATGTTTATTTAACGACGCATTCAACACATTTTATTTACGGTTATATGCGTCTGACATATGGTTAAGAACCACACAGATATTGAGGGAGGAAACCCGCTGTCGCCAATTCATGGGCTACTCTTTTCGATTAGCAGAAAGGGATCTTTTATATGCACCATCCTATAGACAGGATAGCACATACCACGACCTTTGATGTACCAGTCGTGGTGAACTGACTGGTGCGAAGATAGCTCAATGGGCCCAATTTATTTCCGGATTTGTAAAGTTCTTTTCTTCTTATGTCAAACCAAAATGATTTATTTTTATTTTTATATTCACGTATTTTAATAGAATTATGGAACGGACTATAGCTCTCATACCGTCAGAGTACTCGAGCTAGAGTAGGTAATATACAGTTGCGTTTCGTGCTCTATTGGTATCTATATAAAGACCCACATCAATAGGTAATAATAATAATAATAACTATTATTATTATAATATAACAGACCAATATGTATCAATCAATCGGCAGTTAGGATCAAAGGAAGGGTTTATAAACAACTTAACTTCAATATGAGTAATTTACCACTGGCGTAAAAACCACATCAATCATGATCCATATATATATATATATAATGTGTGATATGCAAGATATTCTTGTTCATAATATCGCAAGTCAAGAAGTACCAGGCTATAACACTGTGTACCTGTCTATAGAAGAAAATATAAAAGTATTTACCACATAACTTGCTGAGCTATACAAATGTCATCAAGGTCACCAGTCAGACTGCTGTAGGGACCGTCACGCATGGGTCCGTCTAGGCATTTTAGCAGGGGGGGGGGGGGTAACCTGTGGCGAGTGAAGTTTACAGTGGGGTCGTCATGCTCCCCCGGAAAATATATTGAAGGAAAAGGAAACCTGCTTGAGCAGATGGTGCAGTCGACCCCTGAACACCCCCCTCCCCCGCATACGATTCAGTTACAAATTGTTATTGACCGTAAGCACAGCGGCTTATTGGTGTAAACAAACAACAATGGTAATAAACATACAATATCACATGTACCTACAATTAAGGTAATAAATTATATATAATCATAATAATGTAAATGATATATTACATTATATCTGTATATCCATATCAATAAGGATAATGTAAATTATAGATATATAGGTAAAGTATTATACACAAATTGAAATGCAACATATTATATATCTTGATAATTAGCCTACAGTGTTTTTAGATTAAAGAAATTCGAATTTTAAATGCTTTAAAGGGACATTCCTGAGTTTACTGCACTGTAAGATGTTTCTGACTAATAAAATATTTCTACGATTAATCTTACATGTTAAATATATTTTCTTGTTTAGAATATCAGTGTCTGTATATTCAATGTGTTTCTGGTAGTCTTAATATTTGTAAGAGGCCCAAACTGAATTTCGTTTTCAAATAATTTCGTACATACGAAAATTATTATTTTAGGAAATAAAACGAAATTTAACCCAGTACAAATATTAGAACGACCAGGAACATGTTTAATATACAGCCAGTAATATTTTATGCAGGAAAATATATTTGATATTTAATTACAATCGTTAAAACGTCTCTGTTAGTCGATAACATCTTAAACATTGTTGCAAACTCAGGAATGTCCCTTTAAATAGATATTTTCCCAAGATACGTATACAAAAGAAAAAGAAAGAAATGTTTTGTTTAACGACGCACTCAACACAATTGTTTTACGGTTATATGGCGTCAGACATACGGTTAAGGACCACACAGATTTTGAGAGGAAATCCGCTGCCGCCACTTCATGGGCTACGTTCTAAACCCCAGAAAATACACCTTTTATAATGTGTGTTGTGGTGTGGTCTATACGAAACTAGTTGGACATGTTATATTGCCGTAGTACAGAAGGATATTTAAAGTGATACTTCAGATATTATAAAATTGCCTAATTAAACGGTTAAGTTGTATTTATACGGATATTAGTAACAATAAGACTGTGATAATGAGTATTGGTTGTTATTTTGTTTTTGTGTTGTTTTTATATAAAGATACCCTTTAATACTCTAAAATTCTCAAGTTGTATTGAATAATAAAAATTAGCATAACAGGGTGTTTAAAAGTGTGAAATAAAGGCGTACGAGTGTCGACATGAGTGTCTGCTGAAAGTGTCTGCTAGCTTAATTGTCTGCTAGGAATTAACTGCTCGGTTTTTGTAATGCAACAATAGCCGAACCGAACTATTTTTAGCCCAGTGGGCGCCCGCCAAAAGTGTCCCACTTTCAAAAAATGTGGTTTATTTTTAACTTGAAAAAGCCAGTGTAGTGAAACCAATTCGGAGTGCGGCGTCTTATATGCGCCAAACGTAATGGGATTTTCCGTTCTATATGCTTAAATAACAAAAATATTCCAGGGAATGCTGCTTTAAATCTCTGTACAATATACAGATTAATACAAAATTATACTAATTTTCAGTAAATACATACTCTATTGGAACGACTTATCTTCTTATATCTATCAGTTTCTATTGCCAAAATATGTGAAGACAGCCTTAATTTCGCACCTGCCTTCACCCTCCCGACCCATCGTTACCCTTGACGACCGACTACTTGAATTCCCTCCTAGGACTTCAAACGGCATCTTGTATCGACTTGCATTCGTTCATTATCTAGCGGGCAGCGTGGCCCAGTGGTACAGTGCCCGCCTGATGCGCGGTCGGTCTAGGATCGATCCCCGTCAGCTGACCACTGAGGTTTTTTCTCGACATAACCATATGTCCGACGCCGATATAACCGTAATTAAAATGTGTTGAGTGCGTCGTTAAAAACAAAACCAAAAAAAAAAAATCGTTCATTATCTGTGCCTGACACCCAGTAGCTTGTTTTCTGTTGTATTGGGTGTCATTAAACTTTCTTTCATTCATCCACACATTTATCTATTCATTCTGCTAGTCACTAATTCTGGCATTCATTTCAAACATTTTTTCGTTCGTGCATCTATTAATTCATTGATTCGTCCATACATCCATCCATTCATTCATTCATTTATCTTTTCATTCATTCATCCATCTATTCAATCATCAATTCAATCATATATTCATTCATTCATTCGGCCATTTGTTTATTCATCCATTCATTCATTCATTATTCACCGGCCTTGGTGGCGTCGTGGTTAGGCCATCGGTATATAGGCTGGTAGGTACTGAGTTCGGATCCCAGTCGAGGCATGGGATTTTTAATCGAGATACTGACACCAAAACCTGAGTGAGTGCTCCGCAAGGCTCAATGGATAGGTGTAAACCAGTTGCACCGACCAGTGATGCATGTCTGGTTCAACAAAGGCCATGGTTTGTGCTATCCTGCCTGTGGGAAGCGCAAATAAAAAATCCCTTGCTTCCTGTTGTAAAAAAGTACCCTATGTGGCGACAGCGAGTTTCCTCTAAAAAAAAAAAAAAGTGTCAGAATTACCATATGTTTGACGTTCAATAGCCGATGATAAGATAAAAAAAATCAATGTGCTCTAGTGTTAAATAAAACAAACTTTACTTAAAGGCACTGTCCTGAGTTAGCAGCCATTGTAAGATGTTTTAGGCTAACAGTAACTAATCGGAAAGAGTAGCCCATGAAGTGGCGACAGCGGGTTTTTTCTCCAAATAGGTGTGGTCCTTAACCATATGTCTGACACCATATAACCGTAAATAAAATGTGTTGAGTGTGTCGTTAAATAAAACACTTCTTTCTTTCATCCATTCATTTACGTATTTATGTATTCCAAAGCCAAAAGGTTATATTCATTTTCGCACTGCAAGTGACAAGCATCATAGTTTGCTGCCTTCGTTATTTCCGACTAACAAGTCTTCCTAACAACTAGAATTATATGTTAAATACTGTCAGTAAATACATTAGTCGCTGTTCAGAATATCAGTGATACAGGCTGTATTTTAAAGGGACATTCCTGACTTTGCTGTATTGTAAGATGTTTCCGACTAATAAAATATGTCTACGATTAAACTTACATATTAAATATATTTTCTCATTTAGAACATCAGTGTCTGTATATTCAATGTGTTTCTGGTCTTCTTGATATTTGTAAGAAGCCCAAACTGGATTTTACCTTCAAATAAATTCGTACATACGAAAAAAATATATTTTATGAAATAAAATGAAATTTAACCTGCTACAAATATTAGAACGATCAGAAACACGTTTGATATACAGTCACTAATATTTTATGCACAAAAATATATTTGATATGTAATTACAATAGTTAAAAAGTCTCTGTTAGTCGATAACATCTTAAAAATTGCAGCAAAGTCAGGAATGTCCCTTTAAAGCTTTATCTTACAAATGTAATATTCTGTTTATTACCGACACGATTTCATGCAATGGCGCGATCGATTCGTTGCAAATGAGGTTACTGGGTGCCCTGTGTTTATTTTCTGTGACGCGGGAGCAATGGTTTAAAAAATGTTTAATGTTCTTGTGTCCTGATATTTGCACTGACTAACTTTTGTATAAATCATTAATAATATATTAAAAATACAAAAATCAATAGCAACTTTGCATTGGCATTTTCCCAGCGCCCTGAAAATGGAAAGTTCGTGTTATTATAAGGAGATATAAAGTGACGTCATTGGAATACTGACGTCATTCAAATTCAAAATTAGCTGGAATGTCGTGTCAGCCAATCAGAAAGAAATGCACTCTTAAAACAGCCAATCGTTACACGACAATGACAGGAGGACATACGATTTAGTTATGACATACGAGGGAAATCGTACGATAAATATGACCCTCGTTATGCTGTACCTCGTAGGTAATAAGCGATTTTATTACGGTGACGTGATGTCATTAGACACAGTTTTAAATTAATATTAAAAAAAGAAGTTAAATCCTTCATTTTAAAACATATCTTATTAATTTGTAGTGTTTATTTAGCATATGAAACGAACATGGCAAATATGATAGTGTAGTGTATTTACGATAAAATAGTAAAATAAAAATATTATATGTTCATCCGTCATTGCCTGTTCGTGTAAAATAATGGTTTATTTACCGAATGAATGAGAGAAAAAGACTCCATCATATGCGGTCATGTGGGATGGAAAAAGTACACTCTCGGTGGTGGGAAATTCGATCATG
>JAECMU010012741.1:2362-20619 GCA_016106625.1 Dracogyra subfuscus
CAAATGGGGGTGCCAATGGGGGCCAATGGTGTGAATGAGGAGCACCGCCCTCCCCCCCAGGCCCACCATAGTTACGCCACTGATGTAAGAATACCATGATTGTAAGAACTGATCATAAGCATTGTGTTAATGTTTTGAAGACAGACATACTAGTGATACCATTAAACTGTGATATAACACAAACCATGGCCTTTGTTGAACCAGTTATGGATCACTGGTCGGTGCAAGTGGTTTACACCTACCCACTCACTCAGGGTTTGGAGTCGGTATTTGTATTACAAATCACATGCCTCGACTGGGATCCGAACCCAGTACCTACCAGTATGTAGACCGATGGCCTAACCACGACACCACCGAGGCCGGTGCCGTCTTCTATATGTAACGAGTAGAGTGGTGCAGATTTCCTGATATGTAATAATAATTTTAAAAACAGTTACATACGGGTTTTTTATTTTTGACAAATTTTCGAAACAAACCGTTATCATTTATTTTATTTTGTTTGTGGATTGTTTAACGACGCACTCAACACATTATAAATACGGTTATATCGGCGTCGGACATATGATTATGTCGAGAAAAAACCCCAGTGGTTAGCTGACGGGGATCGATCCTAGACCGACCGCGCATCAGGCGGGCACTGTACCACTGGGCCGTGCTGCCCGCTAAACCGTTATCAGTGATTAACACCATATCTCTGAAGCATGCAGAGTCGAATGGGTATTTAGTAAAATAGAGGTTCATTCCAAGAATTTCTATCTAATGACTCGTCTATAAGACAGCCACTCCCGAGAATATCTTTTACTGGCCAAAATTAACGTTTTCATAATTTATAAAATAAAAATAAAAACATCCAAAACCCAAACATTTACGGCAAAACATGTAGTTTAAATTTTTTAGAAATATCACTTTAAAAACTGAAGTATGTTTCGTGAATAAAAATTAATTTTAAAAGTCGATTATAGAAGGGTTTATATTTGAAATGCATATTTTAATTAGCGTCATTTGATTACAAAAAGGGTTGAAATTACAAAAGAGCAATCCAGAGTTTTAATCATGTTTGAATAAATTATTTATGAACAATGTAACCATTGTACAGTTTTTGTTTCCCAGACGGTAGCATTGAATATTTTGAACTAGGACTGGTCAAAACCCGTAACAATTTCATGGGCGTCATTTGGTGGGGGACAGAGGGGACATGTCCCCTCCCACACACACACACACTTTTAGCAGTGGGGGGACAGGATATCTATATTGTTAGAACCCAATTGTCCCTTCCCCCCCCCCCCCCCCACTTTTTCCCTGCAAATGACGCCCATGAACATATTATATAGCTTACTGTTATGCATCTACTTGTGATTCAGCGGGCAGCATAGCCCAGTGGTACAGTGCCCGCCTGATGCGCGGTCGGTCTAGGATCGATCCCCGTCAGCTAACCACTGGGTTTTTTCTCGACATAACCATATGTCCGACGCCGATATAACCGTAATTATAATGTGTTGAGTGCGTCGTTAAACAAACAAACAAATAAACTACTTGTGATTCGTGGAAACGCATTAAACGTCATTATGTTCAAACAAATATTTGAATATTACTAGAGGAAGGCGTTTCTGTGGGGTGTGATGGTGCTAAAGATATTACTTTTAAATTAATAGATTTTCTAGTTCATATTTTATTTTTAATTCAATTTCTTTCTTTCTTCTCTTAGATTTGGAATACTGAAGTATCTGAGACACTCCTTCTCCATGAGTAAACAGTTATCCAGAGCTGTTACGTAAACAGTTGTATAAAACAAGAAGTACCAACACAAATTCTGTGACAAATGAGCAGCAGCGCTACTGGAATCTAACAATGGGTTAATTTTAAAATGGTCAACATTGATCGTCAATTCTGGAAATATATGTAGATAGGGCATATTTTTGTAGAAGACCATGTTAGTCGTTAGTCGCCCATCATCCCAAACACTTTTCATAACTTTGTAAACAGATATTTAGAAAGAATAATAATAATAATAATAATAATAATAATAATAATATCTATGAATGATGCTTTCTTCAGACAGCAACTGCAGCTTTAACCAAACATACACACCCAACGTTCCAGGAGAGGAAATCCCGCAAGTAATTCGGGTTCTGTACATATGCTTCCTGGCCATCTGCCTTATTATTGGTGTTCCTGGCAACCTGCTAGTTGCCGCCGTTTACGGTTGCCTCGACAGCAAATCTACAACGGATTGGTTCATTTTATTTGTCGCCATATTCGACAGCTTGATATGTTGTTTAGAGGTGCCTTTTTTCCTTAGTTTTGAAATCGCTAATTGGACGATCAACACCAATGATGCAGTTTGCCAGATATTCGTTTGGATATCGCAGGCACTAACGCTATCGTCGTGTATTCTGCTGTGCCTCATCGCCGTTGATCGATTCCAGAAGATCTGCAATCCATTTAGCCCATCGATGTCACCTAAGGCAGCAAAACATGCCAGCGCCCTCAGTCTGCTCGTGTCTGTGTTCCTGTCGCTGCCTGTGTTTTTCTTGTACGGAAAGGACAAGCAGGGAGAGTGCCAGGTGCTTAAGAACCACGAGAGGTCACTGTTCCACGGTATCTACTTCACCTGCATCTTCGTTGCCTTTATCCTGATGTTTATTCTCGTTACTGTGTCATACGTCATGGTGGCCCGGCGACTCAGACACAGGATGCTCGTTCCCCAGAGTTTGCTGGAATGTCTGTCCCAGGCGAACATGGTGCAAAGGAGGCCTACAATGCACGAAGTAATATCCATCGCAAGTACAGGTAACAACACCTCGCCGCCTCCAGCGATCACGATACAAATTACAGACTCTTCGTTGGACAATTCCGTTGACGATGTATCCCAGATTCCCTCTCCTCTGGGTTGTAATTCAAGGAACAGTTTCTCGGAACAAGCAGGACGAGACCAATATTCCCGTGTTGTCACTCCTGAACCCAACAAAATTACTTTCCACGACCAGTTCCTCCTACAGGTACCTCAGTCTTGGTCTTCGTCAGAAGTCGAGCTGCCAATGGGGATGCCTTACAGCACAGACATGTTTACCGCCTCATCTTTGATTACGTCTAACGATAACGTGAGAAAGAACAAGCGAAAGAAGTCCACGTCGAATGAAAACACGATCACAGCACTGATGTTCACAGTGACAGTGGTCTTCATTGTCAGTTGGATATTGCCGTGGTATATTTTTCTGTACCGGTATTACACGCCTGATACGTGCTCCGCTTATCGCTTAACATCCGCTCTGGTGCATTATGGACCAAACCTTTATCTTCTGAATCATTTCAGTAATCCTTTAGTGTATGCATTCATGAGCAGGTCGTTTCGAGATAATGTCAAGATGATTGTACAAAAAGTCATTAGGACATGCAGTAAAAACTGACTAAATGTTTGCGATCGAATCACACGTGACCGTTTAAATATGTGCGACCAGTCCTTAGCTTTAATGGAGGAAGTGTGTGTGCAAATACTTTCAACATCGTCTACATTCAAGATCTCTGAGATGGGGGTTTTAATTCGAAGTTCAAACTAAAGTTAATTCTGAAAATGGTGTTTATTTTATATATAAATATAGTGTTTAGTTCTATGAAAATTGTATTATTTTCAATGTTTAAATTCCATTCACAAATTTTAGGGAATGATTATGGGTCAGTAAATATATTAATACGAGGCATAACGAACTCGGTAACATGTTAATGTACATTAGTAGTACTGGAAGGATTTTCATTATTAGCTCAATTGAACACTGGTTCGAATCCCCTAAATGGAGGTTGATTTTGAGTAAAAATCTATACGAAGTGGGGTGTTTTCAGTTATTTTGTTAATTTTACCAGGACTATCGGTGTCGCAGATATTGACATCAAAAATTGGTTTCTGCATTCGCTTAGTAGACACGATAGTGAACATTCTGTTGCATTCAATATAACGGTCTTACAGTAAATTACACTTATTTACTGATCCCTATTTTGAGTAGATTATGTGTTACTACCTAAATTAATTTGTGCGGCGTCAGTTTAAACAAGCTTGATGCAAGCCTTCTAATGCTGGGCCCATTTGGTTATTTCTCGTTCCATCCAGTGCACCACGACTGGTATATCAAAGGCCGTGGTATGTACTACCCAGTCTATGTGATGATGCATATAAAAGATCACTTGCTGCTAATCGAAGAGTAGCCCATGAAATGGCGATAGCGGGTTTCCTTTCTCAATATATGTATGGTCCTTAACCATATGTCTGACGCATATAACCGTAAATAAAATGTGTTGAGTGTGTCGTTAAATAAATCATTTCCTTCTTCCTTTCTTTCTAATGCTGGGTTCATAAGAAGTGAATATCGTATTTATAAAGAGCGTTCATTTGGCGAAATATCCCGTTAACACAACTTGTGAACTGGGCTAGGATTTTCGGTCTCAATAACCGGTTTCGGTGGTGTCATGGTTCCCCATCGGACATAAGGCTGATAGGTACTGGGTTCGCAGTCCGGTACCGGCTCCCACCCAGAGAGTTGTTTAACGACTCAGTGGGTAGGTGCAAGACCACTACACACTCTTTTCTCTTACTAACCATTAACAACTAACCCTCTGTCCTACACAAACAGCCCAGACAGCTGAATTTGTGTGCCCAAGGCAACGTTCTTTAAACTTAATTCGTGGAAAAGATGGCGGAACAAACATAAATCATTTGTATAATTATAACATGCGGTATACGAGATTGGAGTGACAGTGCAGATTGTCTATAAATCGCCCGAGTGCTTTTCACTTCGGTAAAGTCGTATTCACAATTTGGAACTTGTGTATTCTCGAACACCAAATGAACTCGGCATTACAATTTCACGTTGAGATTTGCTTTTAAAAAATACGTTTTGTTTAACGACACCACTAGTACACACTGATGTATTGCTCATCAGCTATTAGATGTCCAAAAAAAATTAATTTTAGATTTTTAAGTATAAATGCCTCACGACTAAAGGAGTTGTACGGTAAATAGTATCGACACGAATGGGGTATGGCTTTGACGTCGGGAAATGATGTCCGGGTCATCACAGTGGGACAGGCAATGAAACAGAGAACAATACATGAGTAGCCGTTAGATACCATTTATCTCACAACAAGTTGTTTTAAATTGTATCTGATGAGCAAAAGCGAGTTTGATACGTTTTTAAACGAGTTGTGAGATAAATTGTATATAACGGACACGAATGTATTATTCTATTTCTTACATATTCTCAAACTCTTCTCTTTTTCCCCACTAAACGTTATTTACAGCAGTTGCACTTGTAGCTGACTTACTCGACACAGACACATGAAACGGCCCTAGGATGAAACGGCCCTGAACATGTCACTCAAAACGGCCAAAGAAAAAGTCAAAACTGCCATACAAAAAGGTTTCGACTTGAGCCATTTTGACTACAATTCTGCGATGTCCTATCAAAAATCTCATACAGGGAAAATTTGTATTATTGTTACTTCAAAAATCTTATTTTAAAAATGTGTTGATCTGTGGTATACCTGCAAACAATAAATAATGAAAATAAAACAAAAAAACTTAAAACATTTTGCTGTATTTTATTTTATTTTCAAGTCTTTGAAATAGTATTCAACATTAGTCATCAGATAATACGTGATTAAAGTGTGAATTGATATACATTTGAATAACATTAAAAAAATAGGCAACAGTGTAAATGAAATTCATTATAGATGTAGAAATTAGTCACTTAATTGTCTAATAATGGTTTTATGCACTACATTAGCAAATAAAATATCCTTATAAATCAGAATATTTGGAGTTCATAGGTCAAATGTGGTTATACAAAAATAAAAAAATACGTTATTACAAGTAGTTTGTAAAATGAACTATAAACCTGATCCATTGTCTGACCTGATTCCAAAACTTAACGTCTGGGTTTCTGCAATCGTAAAGTACAACACATTCTATTGAGACTGTTTGGTGCTGCAAAATGTTGATCATAATTTACTTTCAAAGGATATTCAATAAAGAAATATGTTTGAGGGACTTCAAAAAGGTGTGAAACCACTGATATATACTACACATAATATGAGGTAACAGACATAAAATATATGATAAACACCAAAGAAGACAGAAAACGTTAGATATATCAACCAGAAATGAGTTCTCAGTAAAATCTAGGCGTAAATTCAGTCAACCGTTTGCCGCTAACATTTGCTAGACTGGATTTTACGCTAAACAATAAACCAAATTACTACTTCGGGAACCAATCAAATAGTTCGCAAACGTTAGCGAAACGTTTGCTGGCTGAACTTGGGGCTGTTCTTTGTATGAACAACAGAAAAGGCATTCAATAAATAAGTGGTACTTTATACACTATGATTGGACGGACATTAAAAGCATAAAAAAGTATAAAAGAACTTCACAACAGGATAGCAATATTTACACATCTGGAGTAGTTGTCAACATGACAACTACTCTTCATATTTGACATTCAGCAGTGCTAACTTTTAAAAGTACATCTTTTATGAGTACAATACTATTTAAAAAAAAATGTAAAACCGACAATCTGGATGAATAAGAGGGAGTAATAACACTAATGATTTGCGCTAATAAATAATGCAACAAATACATATCCAATTTTTCCAAGATCGGACAATTACACAGTGAATATTATTCACCATCAAAAGACTGCCATGACTGCACATATACAAAAGCTGTCATGATTTCTCTCCCTTGCTAAGATTAATGCATTCAATACAACTGCAATGTGAAAATAAAAAAGTAATCAATTTCCTTTTTTTTTTCTCTGTTTCTTTTTTTTTTTTTACCTCTACTATATACTGAACAACAAAAGAAATGCAAATACTAATTTTGGTTTTCTTTAATTTCAATAGCATTATTCAGTTTGAATCCATTTTTATTCGCCCGTCCTTGATGGCTCATATAATATTATGGCAACATCCATCTGCTAACCATTTCTTGTCCGGGCCATATCTTACATACAGATGCATACAGAACCATCAAACCTCACATGTAGGAACAAGTTGGGATGGTTGTGTGTCAAGCATTATTACTAGGTCACTGTGACCTACTTTTCATGGTCTACTGCACATAACAGTAAATCCTTGTCCAGACCATATCTTGCATACAAATATATACAAGACTATCAAACCTCACATGTGGAAACAACTTGGACTGGTGGTGTGTCGCATACTATTATTAGTTCACTGTGACCTACTTTTCATGGTCTACTGCACATAACAATAAATCCTTGTCTGGACCATATCTTGCATACAGATGCATGTAGGACTATCAAACCTCACATACAGGAATGGTGGTGTGTCACATACAATTACTAGGCAACTGTGATAAATCAAATAAAATGTACGTATTGTGAACACCATACAAAAATCTTGATTAGACTTTGAACAAGTCAGGACTTCACCTTCTTGGCACCTTTTTCAATGGATACAGTATCATTAGTAGTTGGTCCAAACCAAACTGTTCATCCATCGAATTCCAAAAAAATTCACATAATTAGAAGTGAATCATGCCTGTAACATATTCATTAATACGTATGGTTTTCCAACTCCTGACGGGCATATCATGTATCTCACCGATACTTTTGTTTGTTTTGGTTTTTTCTTTTCTGTTGTTGATTAAAATCGTCAATATCTTGTGAACATATTAGGCCCAATTTGATAGTCCATTTTCTGTTTTAATTTCATCATGGAATAAATGTATATTAACATATATGCATTTCTTTTGTTGTTTAGTATATACATATATATGTATATTGTTTTCTTTGTTATTACATTGTAGAGAGTACACTGCCTGTGAAGTTTTAGAAGTGTCACTATTAGATGTAAAGAAACAATGTTGAACAGTGGAAGATGTATTTTTAAAGTAATATCTCCAACAGATGAAAATGATATCAAAACATAAAACCATTTCTAAAAATAACTTGTAAGCTATTATTGCTTGCGTTGAAAAATAAAATAAAATCTGGTTCACAACCACGAATTACACAAAAAGAGCACAACCACAAATAGAGATGGACAGCTATATTTGCAAAGGTACAGATATTACTTCTAAAATGGTTCAACTACTAAAGCAGAGAACAACATTCTGTAACATAATATAATTCACTGGCCTAGAAAGCAGGGGAGGGCAAGGGGTCATGTGCCTTCCCCCCATACCCATGCATACACATACACACTTTGTAGCAGCAGTGATGGGGTTTTTTAAATATTTATACATTCATATATACATGTGTATGTGTGTGTGTGTGTGTGTGTGTGTGTGTGTGTGTGTGTGTGTGTGTGTGTGCATGTTTTGTGGAGACATTTCTATGTCAGTCAGTACAATGGACGATTGTGGATTTCTATAAAAAATATTAATATGAGACACTCACTACAACTGTATTGGAAAGGAATTTTGATTAATGAACACCTCAGCAATCGTGTAAGTAAGGGTTAAGATGTAATTAATATGGCACATTACCTGGTAAAAAAATGAATATGTTGCCATCACAGAGGCTATTCGTTTTGTTAACAGATTGTACTACACCTAGTACATTGCCAAGACTGTACACCAGGGCAGTCGGTACAAACTCTCAACAGTCTTGAATATTTACCTTTAACTAGGACCAGTCTGAGAATTGTTACAGTAACTAACCATTAACCCACTGCCCTGGACAGACAACCCCAGATAGCAGAGTTGTATGCCCAGGACAGTGTGCTTGAATCTTAATTTGATACAAGCATGAAAATAAGTTAAACAGAGATGAAAGTGAGTTACATAAACAAATATATGTATTACAATTATAATAGTGATGGTCAGATACCAAGATTGGCCCTATGGTTAGGGTTGCCCAATAATCAAAACTGACAGTCCCATTCAGAATGTATGAAAAGTATTACCCAAAAACAAATCTTAAGTTTCTGACAGAAAATACAACAAATAACAGAAAACTGGGCCACACTAAACAGACAATTAAAAATCCAGCATTCCGGACAAATCCAGAAAAATGAAATGTTACAATAATGTGATACGAGCTTGAGATTCATCTGCCTTCCTCTCAATTATGGCAAATCTACAAAATATTTTAGATAAATAAAATGATATGACCAAGTCAAATGTTTTACTACAAGAAGTAAAATTGTTTTAAAATTAATTCAGTTACACATTAAGATATCCATTCCAACATTGCAGGCCTATTCTTACATACTGCAACAATTACTTATTCATCATTAATCAATTATGGTATATTATGGCTCGGATTATGAATCTAACAATGATTATGAAAGTTTAATGATTATGATAGTTTTGTTTTGTAAAAATATCATTTTATATAACTACCACCAGTCTCCAGTGTACTTGGAGACGTGGATTTTTTTTGCAAACGAATGCGTATGTTCAACTGGTGTATTACAAAGGATATCACATTGTTCTGTTTTTCATACATATGTGAGAGTGGACACATAAATATTCATTCACAACATGCATTCAAAGGCCTTTCAAAGGTATGTTACAAAAATGCATCATTTACAACCTGAGCAAAAATCCTAAATTTCTTTTCTTGTTTCGTCATGTATTAATAAACACTAAAACATGTTATCAAACCTGTTAATTCCAATTGTTCTACTAGCACTAGTACTTTCTAATGCCCACTGGCCAAGCTTCCTTCAGCAAATAATATATATCAAACAACAGATGTTTATGATCCAATCAAACAAAATACTTCTGCAGGCCCAAAGAAACCGAAGGGGGGGGGGGGGACCTTTTTTTATCACATTAATGTTTGCAACTGTAGCCAAAATCTTATATAGAGTTTCTACCCAATCTGTCAGTGCCCCCCTCCCCCACCCCTACTCGTTCCTACAGGCCTGTTCTGGTTCTATCAAACAAAATATTTTCCCATGCCACTTAAGTTTTCTATTCCATTGATTTTTTATCTTTTTTGTCTGGACGGATATCATTGCAATTAAACAAAGCCTTCTTGTTCCAGTCTCAATGGTGTAGTGTTTAAGCCATGGGAATTAATGCCAATAGATGCCAGGTGTGCATCCTCCAATGGGTGACCAACTGTCCAAAATAAATGAGGCATGTGACCAGAATAGTGTGCTTGAGCCTCGGTTAGATATATCATAATTCCTTGCATACTGCCAGCTACACTACAGTAGACAGCACACAACTAAGAAAAAAAAAAAGAGAAAGCCAACAAAAGATTGTCAGATTCCCACTCCAGTGGATAATCCATGGATTGTCTGAATGAAAGACAATTGGTGACATTACCACCATCAACACTGTACTAGGTTAGCAGACTGCATTCAAATACTGGAGTTTTAAAAATAAATGTTGATGTATCATTGTTTACATGATGTTCTTTCATTATAAGAGTCTGTCTGAGTGAGCGAGTCAGTGAGAACTCTTTATACGTGCCCCATTACTATGAAGGTTTCAGACACATCCATCATGGTCTCAATCTCCGATAGGGAATTTTGTTTTCTTTTTTTAAATGCCCACTTGTCTTTTAGTCATGAGAAACAGAGATGGTCACCTAGTCCACACCATCAGATAATCTGTAGGGAGTATTTTTAAAACGTATAGACTGCAGGCAATATGCAAGAAATTATTGTGAGCATGAAAATTAAGTAGAAATGAATGACATGGAGTGTTGCTATACGTGGACTGTGACTAAGTCTGTAAGACACGGATGAGTTTGCTGCAGTGAGACAGGACGGTGGCCTCTCCGGGGTTGCTCAGAGCGCTGTCGGGTCGTGACAGCTGCGAGGACGGACGGGATGCGGTACTCGGAGGGCGAGGGGTGCCAGCCTCGGTCATCGCTGACAACTTGTTCACAGCATCGGATGACACCATTTCCTGGAAGTAAACACCCAAGGTTTTACATTTATTCAAAACACACTGGAAATTGACTGTGTATGTACACTAGAGGAAGACAAGAAATAACACATTTCAACAGCTATCAGAAAAGGGAAATGAAAAGGTTGGGAAGGGAAGAAGAAGGAAGAGAAGGAGAGGAGAGGGAAGAAGTAGGGGAGGAGTGGGGAAGGGAAGGGAAGGGAAGGGAAGGGAAGGGAAGGGAAGGATATGTAAAATGGAGTGGAGGGGATGGTATGGAAGGGAATCAAGGAAAAGTAAAGTTGAAGAGATAGATAGTGAAAGAACTACGGCCACTCCTAGTGAACAGCAGCAAGGGATCTATTCTATAAATTTTACGCAGCACATACCACAAAATGTTTTATTTAATGACGCACTCAACACATTTTATTTACAGTTATATGGCATCAGACACATGGTTAAGGATCTCATAGATATTAAGAGATGAAACTCGCTATTGCCACTTCATGGGCTACTCTTTTCGATTAGCTGCAAGGGATCTTTCATATGCACCATCCCATACACAGGATAGTACATATCATGGCCTTTGTTGAATCAGTTGTGGAACACTGGCTGGAACGGGAACAGCCCAATGGGCCTACCGACAGGAATCGATCCTATATCAATCGCGCATCAGACAAATGATGTAGCACTGAGCTACGTCCCCCTGTGCTAGGATGGGATGGATTATAACTAATCATTGTCATAGACTATGTGCTGGTGCAAGTGTGCCAAGAGTGCTGAGGTGTCATTAATTTGATTGTTCGTTTGTTCGTTCGTTCATTCATTCGTTGTTCATTCAGTCGCTCATTCATTTGTTCATTCATGCTAAAGTGTGCTGTGAGATAAATTTTGCTAAAAAATATTTTACAAATGTTAATGGAGAACTATTTCTTTAACATGTATATATATTCAAAAGTATGACTTACTTTTCGGAGTTCTTCTTGCTGTGCAAGGCTGCGTAGAGCTAACAGAGCATTCACTTGAACACTTGCCTGCCTTTCAACGTGCACAATATCAATCAGGCTGGAAAGAAGAAAGAAATAAAAGTCATATTTAACAAAATCGGAGTCTACTATTTAATCAGTGGTAACTCGGACTCTCAAACAAGGGTGTTACAGGTTAAAGCTACCTTCACATAAACCACTCTGTAATCAGCAGGTATCTCTTATATACATTTTTCAATAGATATAGCTGAAACACAAAGATTTTGGAAATATACTTCCCTTTTGCGATAACAAACAAGAGTTCAACTCGGAATGAAATCTTTGTAAAAACAGGCCTCTGAAGTTGCAAAAATATTCATTTTACTCATACACAGCTCGTACAAATGTAGATTTGCGTAACTCATTTTTCGTTTGTGCATTAACTATAGAACATCCATTACGTTGTTATGATGAGTTATGCAAACACAAAATATGTTAACTGAATTTGTTATTGCATGACCCATAAATGTTTTATATACATTTTCTGTTCTCTGAGGATTTAAAATAAATATAAAATAAAATAAAAAGTAAAGTACACTTATAATGAACGAATTATTGCATAGAACAAACTGATCATAAAGTACTGTTTTATCTCCCTATATATTAATGACCAACGTAAGCAGCCATCTGGTATGTTATGTAAAGCAGAAGTAAACACAAATAACAAAATGTCTTACTGTTGTATGACCTTTGCCTTTTTTATGTCTGCACACAGAGTGTTGGAGTGCATTCCAAGATTACCACAAGCACCTGGAAATTGGAACACAATATACTTTGAAAAAGCTGGTCTAGTATTAATACATAGAGGATATTTCATGTTTTTTGTCAAATATGATTTATATCTCATCTCGTGAAGTTTGTAATCGTATCACACAAGTCACGCTTGCACAACGAGTTTGATATGATTACAAACTTGACAAGATGAAATATAATCATATTTGACCCCAAAAAAAGACATTTTCTATTTATTTAGTAATTTACATTTATTTTTAAAATGCCATCAGCAAAATAGTTCTGGCTTCCTTACAGTGAAGATAACACTTTCTGTAATGACGATAACACATTTTAGAGTGAAATAGTGACATTTTCACTTTAAAAGGTGTTATCATTGCTGAGTGACTTTTATTTCACTGATATTTTAAGATATTTCACTAAATGTTATATAATAAATATAAATATCAATTCTATCAGTTAAAAATAGTCTTGTTACATTTAATAAGCCAAAATAACTTTAAACATTTTTTATCTTCAAAATTAGCAAACACAAAACAAATTGCAATCTTGTTGAAGAGCATTTTTATTATTATTATTAGCTGATGTAAACAGAATCTAACTAACTATGACACCATAAAACAGAACAAAGATTTTTTTAAATACAAGAAACCATAAATATTTTGTTTATTTAGACATACCCCACAGCCAAGAATATCAGTAGACAAATTAAAGTTTTAGTCAGTTAAAAAGGTATAACAAAATTAAGGCTCAGTACAAAAAACACCAATAATGGCTTTTAAAATAATTGTATATATTTAATTTTCAAATTAACCACTAGTAAGTAATTTAATAATTATAGGATATTAAACAAGCATCCATTTCGTACGATGTTTATGTCCAGAGTGAAATAATTTTCAGTTGTTACAAGCTTGAGCAAGTGACAATGAAAATTATTTCAAGAGGGATATAAACATGATACAAAATGGTAGCGAGTTTAATATCCTATTTATTCCCCATAATTGATCTTAATTTATATCACTCAGCTCGTTTTGTTGACATTCTCGTAAGGTTGTAGTGCAACATTTGATGAAGCCATTGTGCAACATTAAAAGTGTTATGCCCCACATGACATTCTAGTGGGACGTATCACTTTGATATGTAACAAAATATTTCTAACCATATCAGTAATAATGAACATATTCACCAAATTGAAGTTGAATTCTCATTTGCTGATTTAACAAATGCCAGCTTAAACCATGAATTCAAGTAATACGTTTCACTTGTTACATACTGTACTATGATAAATGGCTGGTTATTAGAACAACTTACTGGCTGCATTGGCCCTGGTTTTCGTGACAGGGTCGCGGAGGAGGTCGACCAGGTGAGGAATGGCAGATTTCAACTTGAGGTACAACTCACTGTTGTGGTAACTGGCATTGCCGACTGCGTAACTGGAACCCTTCAATAAATCATGGAGAAAAAAACTATTGCAAACAGCTGATGATGAGTATGTCAATACTTCTATAACACCCAATACTAGAATGATTTTGAATTGTATAACACAAAACACAATAAGCTACCTGTAACAAATCCGGGGCCGAATTGTCAAAGGTCTCTTAGACTCTGCTGGGTGTATACTACCAAATCAAATCCCAGACGAGAATAGTAACATATGTGGCTCAAACTCCTACCTGCATCGTATCAATCGATAAATACTACCACCCCTCACACTTAAAGTGAACCAGAGAAAATAGGGGGTCAAGTTGCTCGGTTCTGAGATAACGGGTAGTGTCTATGACTACCCTAGTTCCACACAAAATTCTGCACAGGTATCCCATACATGTTTCAAGCACAAGGTTACACGACACATTGGTACTAGATGAAATAAAATTGCTTCTTTTTTTTCACCCAGATGAAACTATTATTTTTTACAACCAACACACTCACATTTATAACCAATCACAGGACTTGTGGTGTTCACTTCTCTATCAAAAGTTGGGTGCACCTCAAACTCTGACCCAGCCGGAAGTTATTTGGTTTAGTACTACATGCTAGGCAACAAAGCATCCTCTTTGCAAGTCTATTAGCTTTACACTGTGAGAATGCAAAGTTGCAAGAGTTTAGTGAGGTACCAGATATATGATTTATAACTGTTTAATTGTCACATTGTTACATTACATTATAACCATACCTTTCTAACATTAGAATCTTCATCTTTTAAGCATGATATGAGTGCACTGAAAATCTTGTCCCTGAAAAATAAACATTGAATCACTTTTAACATCTCATCCATGTAGAAATTCACTAAAGTAAAAATTATACCTTTTCCAGAACATTCAAATGTTAGGGGGGAAATAAGAAGAAACAGGAATGCTGAATTCACAACTATGGCCAGAGACCACAATTGATTACGCTATATGTTTCTATGTAACATTAGTGGCTATAACATTTGTATTAATATTAGCAGGCCCATGGATTTTTTTATGTACTTCTGCCTGCCTGGAGGAAACATACCCTAAAAAGTATAACCCCTGTTGTCCAGCTCTTTCTCCCAGAATACTGGTTTAAACAAACATACCCACTAAACCTGGCCAGAATACACCCATTTTACACAAAAAGCACTACTTTTGCATTGGCCAAAATTACCACAAACAAGTCTTCAATATCAACAAATTACACATGTTTACAAACTACATGCTCTCCCCTGTCACTTCAGTCAAATAGTTGCCACTTCAAAGCTGTCGGTCATGAAATAATCAGTTAACAGCAGACTACATGCGGGAATAAATTTCCGGATTCTTGACAACCAAATGGGAAGATAACTGTGATTTGTGGCCACATGTCTTAACACATTATAGTTGAAACACTTCAGTTAGTTTGCTTCCACCACATTATTGATTAGCAGCTATTAATGCATACACAAACAAAATATTTAACACATTCAATGCATTTTATCTATGGTTATATGTTGTCAGACTTATGATTAAAGACCATACAGATAATCAGAGAGGAAACCCACTACTGCCATGCCATGGGCTATTCTTTTCAATTTGCAACAAGGGATCTTTTATACACACCATCCACAGTTAGAATAGTAAGGATAGTACATACTACAGACATATTAGTTGTGGAGTGGCTGGAACGAGAAATAGTGTTAAAGGCCCATCGGAAAACAGATCAATCCTAGACCAATCACACAAAAAATCCTACACAAACAGGGCAGCACATACCATGACTTTCAATATGCCAGTCATGATAATACTGGAAAAGGATATAATGCAAGGATATAACGCAAGGAGTCCACCAATGTGAACTGACCCCATGACCCAACACACTAGTGCTCTAAATTTGGTACATCACATTCAAACTGTATATGACTCTACTACCTTTGTTTAAGGACAGGGTAGAACTGTCCATCGTGTTTCATCAGATTTCCCAGCAGGCTACAGGTTCGAGATTTCACAGCTTCCGACTTGTGACTTATTAGACGTGACAGTGGTTCAAAATCACCTGCAACACAAACAACATAGCAAACATCATCACTGTACAACAATATTTGTTTCCTAAAACATTTGTTTCCTAAAAGCAAATACAGCATTATGTTTCTGCTTTTAAAACCTTTACAAAAATAAACACATTTCCCATCTTCCATCTTATACCTGCTTTTATGTGCCAAGTATATTCTGTTATGACTATACACACAGCTACAAGCCAATTTTAACAACAGAACCATTCATTTCAATATCACAAACATTCAATTTATTCACAATGATTCACTTTAATAACAGAATGATTCATTTTAATAACACCACCATTCTTCATAAAGTGACAATTTTCATTGATGTCATATTATCGCAATCATTATTTATTTTTGTATTCATGCTAAATATGTCCTTTGAAAGAGTTTCTTTGCTACTACTATATTGCTATTAGTTTTTAAATTTAAAAAATATAATAAAATGAATAGTTCTGTTACCAAAATGAATTGTTCTGTTACAAAAGGAATGATTCTGTAACAGTTATTAAAATGAATGATATTACAGTGACACCAATGAAAACCAGACTCTGTAAACTTGAATTCCATGAAAATCAGACATTTTTCATGTTTCCTTTTTAAAAATTAGTACTGAACAGAACATCTCTAAAGTAGATACTCCTTAAAACATGATATTTTTCAACTGGTTCTGTGGTTGTCAGTTTTAAAGGAGTTTAAAATGATTAAAGTTAATAGTTCTGTTTTTCAAATGAATGGCTAGCTGTTATCAATATGTATGGTTCTGTTATTAAAATTATTAAAATGAACCTTTGTTTCCCCTGAAGACGGCCTTCACAAGACTGAGATGTTCTGGTGAGGTCCGTACTAGATGACTGCAAACCGAAATAGTATCACACACAACTGACAATGGATTGTCGTCCTTTAATGCTTCAGACAGGAAAGTCACACCCTGAAATAAGACATAATTAACAATGTATAGGTCATTACATAATTTCCTTATTCACAAGAAGCCAATAAAGGATTCAAATATATAAGTTGTATTTAAAATAAAGCTAAAAGGTCATTAGCCAATGCTAAGTTACGGGCATTAGGATGACTTAAGTGCTATTTTATATTAAATTATCAAAGCTTACATAGGTCAGAGGTTATGTTGATGTACAAAAAGAAAACAAATGTTTCAATGATCTCAAAAACCTTCAGCTATCTCCAACAGAATGAGGCTGTCTAGTTTATGATTATCATAGAGGTTAATATGATTATACATGTCAATTATTAGTATCGTACATCAATAAGATTATTACATATGAATAAATACAGACATTCTTACCATTTATTTTTAAAATACTCGATTTTGTGGTGCTAGTTTTTGCTTTTATTAAAGGTAACATAAAGAGACAAATTTTGTTCACACCTCTACAACATATGAAATAATACAAAAATTAGAAGAAGTAAAAAGAAAACAGATGAAATGAAAACTAGAAGCATTTCGTCAATATAAATTACCTTTATTTCATCCATGGTTGCTGCAAACTGCTTCACAAAGATTCTGTTTCCCAGAACCAGTCTGGCTACCAAACCCATGGGCGTCTCCAAGTGCTCCTTGGACAGATACTTGGAGCAGGCAGACACGAGTCGCGGTAGAAGATTGGTTGTATACAGGCAGCTTGAGAAAATACACAAGTCAAACTCTAGAAAATATGGGTTCTAATAAGACAATAATTTGTGTATGTAGAATCTTATTAACTGAAGAAATTGAAGGAATTGCATAATTATCTACATGAAAGGTAATGTTTTCATTCTTCAACAACAACTCAACAACTATGCCATAAAGAAGTTGGAACTAAATGTTTCAAATCACACATGATTAACAGATCAAAATTTCATTATTATCTCAGGGATGTATTACAGGTCTTCTAACAACACCAATACCAAAGAAACCTCAGTGAATAAGCATGTGTACAGGACTAAACTTCAGTGAAGAATAACGCATTCGTCATTCGACCTGAGCAGGATAAAGGCGATATCTTAAGACAGTAACCAGTTATTTCTTTTATCCTGCAATCCTACAGGAATACATCATTGGAGAAAACGTGAGGTGTTTTCTCTTTTATTATACATTACCAATCCTCAAACAAAGGCAATTTCCCCCCCACGGAGTGGTCTG
>JAECMU010012770.1:0-30258 GCA_016106625.1 Dracogyra subfuscus
GATCGTAATTTATAAACAAACCCATGATAGACTTGCAAAACGTCATTTATGACATGCCGGGGATTTTTTTTCTTTTTTTTTCTTTAGTTGACTCTCTTATAAGTCGACCCCCTGGCTATTTGCAGAAAATTTTGGTGTAAATAATTCGACTTATAGGCGAAGATATACGGTATATATATTTTCTTAACATGAATTGAAATAAACATCCACAGGTGCATGATTTTTTTTTTCATTGATCTGGAACTTATAGTTTGTAAAAACTGGAGCAATATGTGAAAACATAACATTGAGCAAAATGCAAAAGTATTTTTATCAATTAAAATTTTAAATATAAAAATAATGTTTATCATGCATTAAATACTGTGCACCTATAAACCAATTTTCATACTTATACTTTATGACAATCAGAGTTAAATGTCAAAATTAATAGTGATCTGAATACAATTTTAAATATTTTAGTAAATTAATATTTAAAACATTAAAGTTAAAGTTGTTTTGATTAATGATGCCAAACAGGTGTAACTATAAACCAAGTTTCATTGGTCTGGAACATATAATTTGTGAGAAACAGAGCTAAACACAGAAATCTAATGTTACACTAATCACAAAAGTTTATGCCATTGCCATGGCTATATATCTCATCTTGAAGCTTGAGGTAAGGGGTGGGACATAGGCCTGTGGTAAAGCCTGATGTGTAGTCATTCTGTGATTGATTCTTGTCGGTGGGTCCACTGGACTATTTCTCGTTTCAGCCAGTGCACCTCAACTGGTACATCCAAGGCTGTGGTATAAGCTATCCTGTCTGTGGAATGGTACATAAAAGATCCCGTACTAATAATGAAAATATTTACCAGATTTTGTCTCTAAGACTATTTGTCAAAATTACCAAATATTTGATATTAAATGACTTTAGTGGTATTGTTAATCAAAACTAACTTTAATCAAGGTGAGACAATAAGGAACATATAACGGTCATACCAAGGCTTGGTCTTGTTGGACATCAGGTTGAACATATTTCAAAGTGACTTCACGGTGGATGGCTAGGAACAGATGCATCTGATTCAGTGGACTGGCCATTTCCTAAAATCAAATTATCCAAATATTATATTATTAAAAAAAAAACAGAATGAAAACTGACAAAGAAAGGAATGAAACATTTCAAAGTTACATAATTAACAAAATGTGTAAGGATACAAAGCAACAAAATATTTTTAAGAAAAGGTACTTTAACCTTGTTTTAATCAAAATAAAAGTATTAGTAATAAACAATTAAAAACTAGAATTCAGTGGAATTACATGTCTTGATTACCATAAATCTGTTCAATGTACTGTGATGAACATCCATAGGTGCAACTGTATACCAAGTTTCACTGACCTAGGACTTACAATTGTGAGAAACTTATCTAAATGCAAAACTTTAATGTTAAAATTTATTGCAGTAGTTGATGCCACCACCACCATTGGAAAATTACTACCTATATCATAACATTAGGCAGCTTGTGTACTAACATTAATGATTGATTCTAGGTGAGTCACATCTTCCCCGAGAAGTGTTTTGGCCACCATGTCGCGAATCTTCTGATAGTGTAAAGAACACACCACATATCTGTCTGGACATTCCTTCACCTGAAATACAAACTATCTGTTAATGTGGTTATTTTTACAATACATTTCATAATTAAAGCAATTTCATGTATAACCACCATTTGTGAAAAAAATAATTTTGCTATCAACACTTTCCTTAGTTGTGTTTACCGATGTGATGAATTAGAAAAAAAAAGAATGATGCCCGTTCCACATGTATGCAATTCAAATGACTTGAGCATACACAACAACAACTAAATATTTAATTTCAGTTAGTGTTTGGTTTGGTAACAATGTTTGATGGTAGTGTGAAATATGTTTATGTGATTTACAGCATGGACTATTAACTAGTCATTAGAAAAGAAAACCTGCTATTTTTAGATCTTTTTAATTTTGTACACTTGCCTTTTCAGTTGGTTCCTCTATAGCAAGCCATGGTGTTTTACCCCATTGACAAATTCTGTGGTAGCTGTCTGTTCCAAATTCCCTGCACAATTGCTTGATGAAAAACTTCCTGGTTTTAATTAATACAATATAAATAAAACTTTAATTAATGGAATATATACTGCTATAATGAATACCCACTACAAACAAAGAAAACAATTCCTGATATGTGAGAAACAGATACATGTATATTATTACTGCTGTTGTTTACCTGTAAACAATTATTAACATTTATTTTGAGTTGTAAATTAGAGAACAATAAAAAATTTGTGTGACCTAGCTTAGCAACTATATGATATCAAGGTACATGTATGCATGGCATGTAACAGAAAGAAATTAATATTCAAGGTCTGCTCTAAATAATTAAAAAATAATATTAAAAATAACTGTTGATAGCAAATACACAACTTTATTAAAAGTATGGCTGTGCATTCAGATTTAACATCTTCAATTAAAAACAGATGTAATACATTATATGACAATGTTTGCAAAAACCATTCCAGATGATGAAAAATTCAGATACAAATATGAAAAATCCCAAAATGACTGGAATCTTCAACATGTAATAGAGAAGATAATTGTCTATGTTTTTAAAAAGTAAAAGCATACAAAGGGCTTTATTACTGTATTTTGACCAATTAAAATATATTCAAATGACTATTTACAATAAATCTGCTACAGCTAACAAAGAAATGTTCTTAATATAATGCTTGTAAGTTGTCATTTCCAACAAACAATGTCATTCATTTTAAGCATTTTCTGTCAGTGACCTCATGCCACATTTACCAGCCTCGGTGGCATCATGGTTAGGCCATCGGTCTACAGGCTGGTAGGTACTGGGTTTAGATCCCAGTCCAGGCATGGGATTTTTAATCCAGATACCAACTCCAAACCATGAGTAAGTGTTCCGCAAGGCTCAATGGGTAGGTGTAAACCACTTGCCCCGACCAGCCTAACTGGTTCAACAAAGGCCATGGTTTGTGTTATCCTGCCTGTGGGAAGCGCAAATAAAAGATCCCTTGCTGTTAATCGAAATATGAGTAGCCCATGAAGTGGAGACAGCAGGTTTCCTCTCAAAATCTGTGTAATTTGTAACTATATGTCTGACACCATATAACCATAAAATAAAATGTGTTGAGTGCTTCGTTAAATAAACATTTCTTTCTTTCATGCCACATCTGTATTCTGTACATACATGTATATCAGTGAATATAACTTTTTGATAGAGACATTGCAAATCGTACATTAGGGACACATTTAGTCACTTCTCGATAATCAAATACTTGTTTTCACACAATCTCAGGGAAAAAAAGTGAGAATAAATAAATAAAAAATTGTTGAAAAATGGCTATTTAATCACAACTTACTTTGGCTAATCAAAGTTTTCAATTTCAATCAAGTCCCTGGCTTGTGAGAGCATTTTTGTGAATACTGATGATTTCATAATTGATTCTTCAATTACAAGCATGTGAAGATACTTGGCTACTGTCATCAAACCAAATCTTGCATTTGCAATGGTCTGTAATTTGGCCATATTAATATTTGCACTTTCGATGTACTGATATGCATGACTGAGATATTGAGTTGCCATCTTCATCTCACTGTCAAAATCTTTCATAGCTGCAGTTTCATGAAGCTGATCCTGCCAACAAAAATGACATTTTATTTTTAATCACAGTAAATTATTAAATACAAATTATAAATCATTTACAGAATTGTACACTTTTTTGTTTTTACAACTACTTTGAATATTTTGTTCTACATATCTCATCAAAACATTAAAAAACACCCCAACAAAACCAAACACTTTCATGAAGTCTAATTCTGACATTCTAGAATATCCAGAAAAACAACTTAATTCATCAAAAAGGGTAATATAAACCCCAAAACTCCTATAACCTTAAAAGAGTGTTCCTAACAAAATGGTTATATCTTTAAACTGTGACATTGTAGATAATATGTTATATTCTACTAAGAACAGAATGCTAATACAAAGTAAATCTAGCATGGAAAAGATGACAAAAAGCACCAAAATTCTGCATCTATTCCTCCACTTCAAATTGTGCATGGTGAAATATGGGTATACAAAGGCTCACTATAGAAACCAATTTATATCTGATACACATATTTATTTCTATTTATGACAGAAAGACAAAGTTTACTTAAAAGATACTGGGTTATTAATCATAGATATTCAGGAACTTGTACAGGAGTTGATGGGAGGGGGGGGTGTGCAGTTTCTAAGGGGAGGGGCATTTCGAGTCATGTTCCCCTGACAAAAAATTATTTTTTTAAAAGAATAAAATGCATATGCCTCAAGCATGTGTTTTAATCCCCTATGCCCCTAATTGAGTGAATTCTATGACATTTCCATAATATTTCTAGTGGTGTTGGTGGGAGGAGACCAATAGCCTAAATTGGTCTGAAGCATACAATCTTTGAAACAAATATATTGATATTTTAGCCAGTTCTAATTACAGACTTTTACAATATTATGTTCTGAGTATTTCAATATTTAATGAACATTTACATACAAGGACGTCAATTATTCTTATATCCCCTGTACATTTTGCAAACATGGTAAGAAATAAAAATGAAACATACAAACATGCTATAATCTGTTCATAATGGGCTGTTCACCAAACTAATTTGCTTACTCTATTGACAGGAACAAACCATTGCCAGTACAGTAATATTTCTAGAGTAAAAAATATTAACTGGGTGGATTCTGCTTATGTTGGTAGACTGAATAACATTGAAACTTATACCTCAAGGCACTGAATGACCATAAGAATAAATTGGAGAATGCCAGAGTTGTCCAGAGTCTGTTCTCTAAGTTTTTCAGCTTGTTTGAGGAAGTCCTCAAGATGTTGCTGAACATGGTCACCACTAAAACAGTAAAGGACAAAGTATAAGAATGGCATAAGGATACAACCTTTCCTAAACCACTTATTCAGATACAGAAAACAATAATGAATTATTTATTTAAGTGCAGTTCACAATTACCAACATTTCCAAACTCAATGCTAGTGTATATTTAAAAAATGAAGAGTACCAGCGAGGTGCATGGTATGCCCATCAAGAGTTTGATGGAAAACCAGATCTATATTAATGAATATGTTACGGGTATGATTCAAGTCTAATTATGTGAAATGTTTGCAATGGGATGTTTGTTTTGGACCAAACACCATCCCAAGTTGTTCATAAATGTGGTTTGATGGTCCCTTATACATCTGCATGCAATATATGGTCCGGATATGGTCTGGACAAGGATTTACTGGTATGTGCAGTAGACCATGAGAAGTAAGTCACTGTGACCTAATAATATGCACCACACCTACATCTCACGTTTTATAAGCACAAGACCTTCCCCTTGTGTACATACTGTACACAAATTTAAAACATTAAACAGTAGTTGTTAATTATTTTTCAAATGACTAGAAATATCACTAAAATTTTAAAACTTAAATGTTTCCTGTACCTTCCCATTTTCAACGCCATAATTAAAAGCTCTACATTGTTCCATTTCAAAAGTGGGTTTTTCCGTCACTGATTCCGAATTACTTTTTAATTTGTTACTTGTCATTGAAAGAGAAAGTAAGAAACCATTCAACCACGTTTTCTAACATAAGCAGCATTGCCCATAATATTTACTCTCAATGGTAGACACCATCACATGATCTAGTCAGACATAAACAGCACTGAACTAATAATGTGCCACCTAAATAAATGGGTAACATTGGATATGTTTATCAGGTAGTAGTAATGGATGAGTATTATAGATTGATATACTAACATGGATTTGGTTTAATTAAACAAGTAAGCAAGTGAACAAAGTTAACACAAATAATGTTGATACAGAATATAAATTCACGTTATTACGTAGACACTGACTATTAAACATTACTGGAAACGATGTTTTCTACTGGTGTGAATCTGACACCCCTAATGGCCGTAGCGAATAAATTAGCCTACATGTAGCTCTCAGTCTGTCAACTAATACATGTATTTAACCAATCGGTTTTATTATAATAGGGAATAAAAATTAAATAGATATTAATTAAACTTAAAACTGACCGAATGATAGTGTGAAACATTTTTAATGTTTTTTTAAGGTGTTTTTTTTGGGGGGCAAGAATGAAAATGGGTACGCAAAACTAGACTTGTGTAATAGAAACAATAGTTTGTGCAATTTTGAGAGGCCTGTAAATGAAGGCATTAATGTATTTAGCAATAATAGCAACATTAGTGTGTATACTAAAACATATTAATGATAACTCTTAAATATTTTTAGATGTGTATGTGTAATAACTGACATAAAAGCTTTAAATATAGGAAATGTCTTACACAATCACAAAAGCTGTTAAATTACCTTGAATATACCAGAACAACCTGTTTCACTAAACTATAAGAACTGATGTACCAAGATTTACTTTATTTTGGATAAGGACTCTAATGCAAGCCTACCTCTTGTGAATGAGCAGCTTCAGCAGAAACGATCTCACCACTGGAGTGGGATCAACGAGATCATCAAACAGTGTCATCTGCTTTGTCTGTAGTCTTTCTGAGGCACCGAGTCCTTGTGTTGACGTTTTCCTTGTGATGTAAGTCAGGATTCTTTCAATAACAGCATCCTCAGGAGCTGTGTCTCCTCCAAAGCAGAGATTAGAAACAACTGACATGAGGAAGGTGTTACAACACCGCTGGAATAACTGATGTTCTGCTGATATATCACTGAAATCAGAAACACAAAAACTATTAAGACAACCATCTTATGTAACACTGATGTTCTGCTGATACATATCTGAAATCAGAAACACAAAAACTATTAACAGAAACAACTTATATAACACTGATGTTTTGCTGATATATCTCTAAAATCAAACAAACAAAAAACATTAAGACAAACATCTCATGTAACAATGATGTTCTGCTGATGTATCACTGAAATCAGAAACACAAAAAACATTAAGACAACCATCTTATGTAACACTGATGTTTGGCTTGTATTTCTCTGAAATAATAAAACAGACAATATTACATTGCAGTGTTAGAAATCACTGTGTAAAAACATTTTGTTAGTTTGGTCTGTTTGGAAAAGAAATTGCATCACATAGATAATGTGGAACATTGTAATAAATATAATACTTTACTCATTTCTGAAAGAGACCATTTATATATATTACAACTTATGTGTTTTTGTCCACACATCACTTGCTTTCACTCTTGATGCCTGTATGACCTGTTACCGGCACACGTTCGATATCTCTGAAATCAGAAACGGAAGAAACCATTAAACAGTCACTTTCTGAAATTAGAAACACAAATAATCATTAAGATAACCACTTTATGTGTAACACTACTGCTCTGTTGATATATCTCTGAAGTCAGAAACAAGAGGATACCTACATGTATAAAACAACCACTTTAACCTTCTGACTACTGGATTAATTTTGATTAAAACATGCTGAGTGGATAAAAATTTATAACTTTTATTCACATATTTTGACTCTTGTTTTTAAAAATAAATATATAAAATAATGTTAATATGTATATTGCCGTGTATTAGCAGACTCCTTGTATAAGGTGTGTATGTGTAAAACCTATTAACATGCTCATATACCACTAAGGCTTCGAGCATGTCCATCCAGAGTCCTGCCTCTGGATACCAGTGATTTGACTCTGGACAGAAAGAATAGGACAATTTTGACTTAAATCTAAATGGGTATACGGACTTTATACATTTTATTTGTGCAAATCTAAATAAATATAAGTTTAATTTTACAACAGAAAGCGCATTTTAGATGGGATGTTCTAAAATTTCTTATTTAATTAATCTTAAGTCGCAGGGGGTTGTAGGGGGTGCACCAGTCTTATCGGCAACTTCGGTGTGGCCTAACCAGCGGTTGGCAGGGGGCACGTCAGAAGGGGGCAGCCTTGTATAAGGTGACCTCTTAGTTTGACCCTAAATATCAAGTACAAAATCATCGGCCTCGTGTATAAGCTGAAGTAATCTTTTGTAATGTTATGCCAACTTATGGCAATGCTAACGTCTTCAAAAATAATTTAGCACCGATAAATCATAACAAGAAAATAAACAATTAACAACATATCACTGCACTTAAGTAATTTAATTATGCACTGGACAGCAAATAATAAACTCATTAAGGCATGTTTAATCCCCCTTTTCCCCCTCTACACAAAAAAACCACAAAACGATTCTGTGATCTATGGCTGTTGTTTACACAAAATCATGTGATCCAATCAAATAAGAGCTTACAAAATGATATAAACAAAGGTTTCAAACAAAGATGGCAGAACAGGTTTTTACTACTGAAATGACAATAAAACAAGTAATGTTTTATTATTATTCATCAAACTATTAATGCTTTCAAGAACAAAAAACTACATAATATTGCATGGTGGGGTGTTTTATTTATACTGTGCACAAATTATTGTTACATAAGCTGTGAAAGGTTGTAAGGGTCTAATCAAAATTTGTAAGTTGAGGTCGGGAATTTTTTCGATTGCAATTTTATGAACCAATTTGTTGACTCCATATATAGCGGGCAGCATAGCCCAGTGGTACAGTGCCCGCCTGATGCGCGGTCGGTCTAGGATCGATCCCCGTCAGCTATCCACTGGGGTTTTTTCTCGACATAATCATATGTCCAACGCCGATATAACCGTACTTATAATGTGTTGAGTGCGTCCTTAAACAAAAAACCAAAAAAAAAGAAGAAAAAAAAGACTCCATATATAAGCCGACTCTCTTCTTTTGGAAAGTATTTCTAGACTTCAAAAGTCGGCTAATACACGGCAATATACTGTAAATGAAAGTAATAGTTTAAAGTCTTTCTTCTTCTAATTTTTATGATATGTTAAATAATTTAAGTGGGTTTAAAATTATGCAAAAAAATAGGTATACATGTAGCCACACTTATTTATGTGCAATTGGGTTTAGATGTCCAGTATTTATGGCCATTATTCCCAACCATTGTGTTTTGCTCACCACAATTGTTTTTGGAAATGAACTAGGATTCGTATCCCAATATTTTGTTAATTTTGTTGTTGGTAAAATTATCAAATTTATCATCATCAAAGTAGATGTTACAATCAGCAATTAATTCCTCAAATGACCGCAAAGTTTCGTCATTGTTGTCAAGGGGAAAAAAAAAAGAAATTCACTGATTAATTTATAATCTTGATTAAACTGTTTTATATTATTATTTCTGCTCAATGCAATGTGCAAAACAGTAGGAAATATAAATTGGGGAATACAATGTACAGTGAGATATCTTGCTTGCAGTATTCAGAAGGTTAAGTACCAGTAACACTGGTATTTTATCAAATCAAAAACATAACAAACCATTAAGAAAACCATTGTATGTAACTCTGATGTTCTGCCGACATACCTCTTAAATTAGGAACATAACAAACCATTTAGACAACCCACCTTATGTAACACTAATATTCTGATATATTTCTGAAACAACAAACAATTAAGACAGCAATATTATGTAACACTTTATGAAAGATAAAATAACAATAGTATGCTGCTGAAATATACTACTCAAAATTTTCTGTTAACAATACCATAGCCATTAACAACATTAGCAAGATGTGATCGACATGCATTATAATGCAAACAACTTTTTAACTAGCCTAAGTCAAACAGCATCTCAAGTATAAAAACTATTTCAACAATAATTCTATTAACGGATCAACTCATATGACAAACTGTGGAGAGCACAACACTTACATCACGTATAAGCAAACAAATAAACAATAAATAAACAAACTAAACAAATAAATAAATAATAATAAAAAATATAAATAAATAAGACCCATTTTAAAGTTTCATACAAAATAACTGAAGCACACAACTTTCATTTGCAATCATAAGTTCATATATGTGCACACTATCTATAAACTACAATACTTACTTCTCTGCCTGTGTTTTCTGATCATTAAAATTGGATGGAATATCTTGATGACACTTTGGACAGCACTGATGATCAAGAGCCTGCAAGTCATTGTAGCATTTATTGCAAATCTTGTCCTTACATGGCAACATAATGGGAGGGGCTTGAAATGGACTTTCACAGTTAGAACAAGTGCCCAGTTTTCTGTAAAATAAAGAATATATATTGTATACAAAATAAATAAAAGTAAATTTAAGATTCATTACAATTTGTAGGAACAATATGTGAAATTGGAGAAGGGGATAGGGGGAAGGCATACACTATAGTGGGGACACAAACATTTTTTTTTTTAATAAAACATAAAAAAGTTAATGTTTTGGGTCTCACATGGGGCCACAGCCCACCAGCCCCACACTCCCAATACCTAAGACCATTTAATAAATAAATATTGGTGTATTTCATCAAAAGAACATAAAAAAATTGGTAAATGCAATTTCATGAAGGTAAAATAAAAAAATAAAAACATTCCTAATAAATCTAGCAAATACACTTAGTCTGGTAGTTTTTGATCAAAAGATTTTTTTGTGTGGAATATACCACAAATTAAAATAATCCCTTTTCAATACATCACAAATTGAAAAATATCTTACATGTACATGCTTTGAAAACATCATGTTAACTTCTTTTGATAAATATACCTTGCTGATAACAATGAAACAAAAAAAGAAAAGCCAATTCTCACCCCAATAATATCACATATGACCATTATTTTATATATTTATAAACTTTTCCAGTGAAAATCTGTAAAAGTTTTAAATTTATATCCTCAATGAGTTGTTTGTCAACAATTAATCCAATAGTCTTACAGTTAAATTTAATTATTTAAGCCATGTTTGTATAACAACTATTTTTTAAAGCATACATTATATGCAAAATGTCTTTCTCTTAAAACAATATGCAAAAACTATATACTACTCCACTTTTGCTGGGGATATACAAAATATATGTCATGATAAACAATTTGGCACATCTTAAATTTGAGTACAGTGATCAATGAGACTATGCATTACTACAGTTAAATATGTCATCCATCAAATATAATATATGCAGTTGCTTTACTTTTCCAAATAGTAATATATGTATTTAAAAAACCCACAAATATATCTAATAGAATAAAACTTACTCAGACACCTTTTTGAAAATACCCATGTTGACACTTCTTAGAAATACTTCAACCTTGCTCAATGAGGTATTTGTCTTCATGTCTGCCCTTGCTCCCAGCAACTATAACACAAATCACAAAATGAAAGCCAATTATCTGAATGTGATATATTAATTAGTTAAAAGTTTGTTTAAAACATTTAAATAATTATGTTGATTGCTACAGTTTGTTTGGTGCATGAGAAAATCATTACTTATACACCCATTGTGAGAACAGAATTCATTATTTATGATAACACACATGTGTGATATTGATTTAAATACAAAATGTTTTTGCTACCAGGCGATAACCCAGTTGCCACAGCCATATACCATCCAATGAAAAAAGCATTATCAAAATTGATTGCTCTGTGACATGCAAGTTCACTGTAAGTGCAATGTCCGTAGATAAGATCTAGTTGGTAAAGCAAGGGTTACAAAATACCATTCCCAGATGCCTGGACCAAGTAAATAAGATGATCTGACATCTGATGTACAGCATCTTATTTGTTAACTATTAAATAATTAAATTCTCAATAAAATGACATTAGTTATATCTGTAAAATATTAATTTTGCACACAGCTGTAAAATAAACATGTTAATATCAGTGCACTTCACGCAATCAATTGTCTACTAAATAGAATACTACATTCTACATCAGTTAGACACCATTTATCTTGTTTAGAAATGTATCCCAACACACTGTAGTTCATTAGTTCATTAGATACAACTCTTATGATAAATGGTATCTAATGGCCACTTATGTAATAATTCTTTATATGTACTAATTTACAAAACTAAACATTTATTAGAATTTTATTACTCTGAATCAAAGAAATTGTTTTTAACATATTTTTTTTAATGTTCTCTTCATAATAGCTTGTAAGCTTATTCTATAATCAGTGTTAGAAATAGATGCATTTAATATTCTCATTTGTACTGGTACTTATACGTTGAAATGATACAATGTACATGTATACTGACTACTTGAGTTTTGTTCAATTCTTTGCTAACTTTACCCATCTACTCATACTTCATATAAAAAATTGATTTAAATTCATCTTGATCATAATATTATAAGTACCTGCCAAAGAGGCATGCATCGTGTAATCACGTTTTCAGATATTTTCTTATTCTCTTTAGATCCCTTGGCTGAAAAACTCTCCAAAAACAGCTTCATAGTTATCACTCTTGTCCACAAACATCTGAGATAGAAATATAACAGCCAAACATATACATTTATCCAAGATAACCAGCATATACATAATAGAAACAAAAAGCAAAATCATAATTTTAAATTAACATATTTCCGATTTCTGTCAAATACTTTCTTTTCGCGTTTGAATCAAAACATTAAAAATAAATAAATAAATAAATAAATAAATAAATAAATGCAGTCTCGTTCAATCAGATCCAAGACGTTGTTAGTTTCTGCTGCATGGGACTGTAGCAGTAACAATGCGACTTATAACTTTATATCAAGACGCAATATCAAAGTAATGACAATATATTGCATGATAATACACAATAATTATGAAGTTTTGTATGGTTTTCATTCATAAGTGCTGGTGATGAAAGCAATATACACATGTTTAAAAAAAACCTGAAGTAAAAATCATAGTACAAGTATGTTAAAATTTGGAAGTGAACAAAATCTGGGTTGTGCTTGAATGCTGTAGCGTAGTTCATATTGAGCTAAAGGTATTATTTGCCTGTTAAACTTGGTCAATCATAAACCGTACTGAACGAGTATTTTGACAGTAATAAATAATGCTTAAATCAAACTTGAGCTAGCATTTCGCCTTCAAATTCAGTTTTGTTTTCAGATTTGGTTTTTATAACAAGTGTTAGGATTATGAAAAAGAGCACGGGGTAGCCTAAGCACCTTCTGTAAGCTTACGGTATTTTGTAAACAATAAACCTCAAAATTATTAACATCAGAATCGGTACTTTATTGGGGAAGAGATGGGAATTCATGAAAAAAAGTATTTTACAGTATTAAAGCACTTTTAATAAATAAAAGTACATATAGAATACTATACGAGTTTGCCTGTCATACCATGTTTATGAAACGAGTGAACAGTTTTGGTATCCGATGAGTGAAAGTGAGTCACATACCAACACTGTTCACGAGTTTCATAAACATGGTACGACAGGCAAGATCGGTTAGTATTTCATTTATTACAAAGCAACTGCAAACAAGTCAGCAGATCTGATGTTGATTGAGACTTACTACACGTTATTTTTCTATGAACTGGGTCAGCAAGTGATCTATGTTACGTGTAAACTTAAATGATGTTACAATGAGCAACGATACCTCAACAAAGTACAGTTTAGAATTTGGTGTGAAGCTTACATTAATTGTCAGTAACTGACTTGTTAATGAAGTATTTAAATTGAAAATAATAATGACTGAATTGATGATTGGACCAGCAAACATTGAGCTGAGTGAACTGGATTGACTAGATGTGATGCTGACATTTTGTACATAAGGCCATAAAAAAGCAAGAAAAAAGCGCAGCTGTTTGACGAGATACACTTGAGGCAACATACATGTACACATGTAGTTCTGGCTTTGTACACAAAAGGTCAAAATATAACAGCCTATCTTACTGCAATTTCAATTCATGGCCATATTTCATAATGGTACACTTTTAAATTACACTAGTTTGTACAAACAAGATTAGATATGTTAATAATCTCTAACAAAACATTTTCAACAGCAACTTTGCACTCATAAAAAGGATGCGTTATACAGCCAGTTTATTTATTGCAAGGAGATGTATAATTATGTCATTCAAATAAAACAAAACTACTGCACCAGTCTGCATGTACCAAATTACACTAGTTAGATATTGAGTAATTGTTATGACATGAGTATTATCGTACACTGTCATGTAATAAATAGTCAGCCCTTGAAATTCGGTTTGCTACGGCAGTTAAGTGCTGTCGCAAATCAATTTTGCAACGGCACTACGGTGGCAATTTTAAAGAAAAGAGTAATGCTGTCAGAATTCTTAATATATGGTCCACTGTTGTAATAATATGCTAAAATATAACATCTCAACTTTACTTTGTAAGCTTCTATACTGGAATAAACCAATTAATATGCTTCTATACTGAAATAAACCAATTTATATTAATTGAGTAAACTGAGCTACACACGATAATAAATTTATGTTTTTTTTCTGGGATCTGTAATTGGACAGAGTTCAGAGAGAAATGCCTACAGACTTTTCACCACTCACAGATTTGCGACGGCAATGAAATGCTGTTGCAAATCAAGTTTGCGATAGCTTTTGCGATGGCATTGCTGATTGCCGTCGCGAATTTCTAGGGCTGAATAGTATTATTAAACACATCTCAAAAATTATGCTGATGGGGAGGCAATATCGGTTTCCAAAATCAATATAAGCATAGAGAAGCATAGAGATTCAAAGCGACACTGTTCTTCAAAAGGGATAACTTCAATATTCAAAAAGTAAATCTTCCCTTTATGTAGAGCAATATATATATATATATACCTCCTGCTTTAGCTTTTGGTGTCTACACATCAACAGAAGTTGTTCCATCATGGTTATGATGTTCAGGGACTCCTGAGGGCATTCACATTTTTTATGGTATGCTATAGCTACTAAAAACAATGCACCAGTAAATGATCACTGACCAAAGTGATTCCACGTTTTGAACTTGTGCATATTGTTTCATCTGTTTGGTAAAACTCTTCCATATTTATTATTCGTTCATCCTTTAGATGAAGTGACAGACTTGACAGCTGTGGTGGCAGTACTCATGATGGGCATAATCAATACAGTTAACGATCGGCTGCACATGTTATGGGTAAACGATTTTAACTCTAAATTTGTTTATTAATGTATTATTTAACTTATTTGTTATTTTTTAAATTAAATTATATGTCTCTACCAGTTCTACCAAACTATTATGGTGCCTGGATGGGGCATCTCTTTTAGCTGTGTATATATGTTATATGTTTGTTGTATGTAAGTGTGTGAATAAGTGTATTGCTCGGTATTGGGAGGGGGGGGGGGGGGGCGCTTTATCTGGCAGTAATCCCATCCACCTTCCGGAATATTGCATGTTATAAATATATGTGTCTTTTAAATTTGGTTTGGTATTTTATCCATATTTTAATCATTATTTTATATTTTTAATAAAAACAACTAATGTAATTTAACAGGGCAGGTGTCTGGTCTGTGCCTTTATTAGTGGCTTGGTTAATATTACTGGGTCTACTGCCCTAGGTTTTATAGATTATAGTAATGGCAGCGTCTTCTGAATGACTCAAACATATTATTTTAGAGGACAACTGAGGGGTCACCCGTTTCTTTGTGAAACATCTCTCTCCTTCCGGTGGACTCGACCGCAAAACCTTCGAACTCCTTCCTCCTTTCCACTAAATTAACCATCGCTGGATCTTTTGTATCACTCTCCTAATTCTATTGTAAATAGTGGTACATTCCCAGATTCTTGGAATGTGGGGTTAATTATTCCATTGTTTAAGAATGGAGATATTACAGATCCAAATAACTTTAGAAGTATTTCGTTATTAAATATTACTGAAAAATTATTTACTTCTATTTTAGAAAATAGGATTAGGACATGGCTTGAATTTAATAATATTATCCATGATCGAAGCACAAGCAGGTTTCAGAAATGATTACTCCACAATGGATCATATATTTACACTTCAGGCATTGTGTCAAAAAATCTTAGAAAGCCTAGATATAGATTTTATGTTGCCTTTATTGATCTTCGCAAAGCTTTTGACTTGGTAGATAGGAAAAAGTTACTGTATGTGTTGCATATGAGGGGTATTCAAGGTAAAATGTTTAACATTTTAAAAGATATGTATGAAAAAGTAAAGGAATGTTAGGACATATCCCTTTACAACATCTAGTGGAGTCCGTCAAGGGTGTATGTTAAGCCCAGTTTTGTTTATCACTTTTATTAATTAATTTATAAATGAGATGAATAATAGTAATCCTAGGTGTAATTATTGATGATTCAGTAATAGTTTTGCAAAAAAAGCTTGATGCATTAAATAAGATTTGTGTAAAATGGGGATTAGAAGTTAATGTTGATAAATCTAATATAACTGTATTTAGAATATAAGTATCTTGGTATAATATTCTCTTCTCGTTTGAAATGGTCTAAGGCTTGCGAGACTTTATCTATTCAAGTGAGAAAAACCGGTTTTCCTATTTTTACTTTATTCAAGAAATACCCTACCTTATCATATAGTATTGTCCAGAATATATTTGATACTAAAATAGCTCCTATTTTATTATAGGACTCTGAAATATGGGGATTTACTTACCGAGAATCTATTGAAAAAGTACAAAGTAATTTTTTAAAAAGGTTTTTAGGAGTTTCAAAGAGAGTATCATCAAATGCTGTACTTGGGGAAATAGGTACAGATCATTTGTGTGTGAAATACTTTAGCCGTTGTATAAATTATTGGTGTACATTGTTATATATGGATTCATCCAGATATCCCAAAGCTTGTTATGACATGTTGAAATGTCATGATAAACTGGTAAAATTAATTGGGTATCACATGTAAGAACCTAATTCCTAATTAGTATTAATTTTAAATATTAATAACTGATATAGGTTAGGAATGTTAATATTTCTCTTTAAGGGCGCAGTCAAAATTTATTAACCCTAATTTTCCGCTTTTTTATACTTTTGGTGTTTCATATTCAAAATTTCAAAATTGACTGTATTTGTTAGGTTATCCCTATCCCGAGTCAGACCCCTGATCCTATTGGTGGCTGGACTCGGGATAGGCATGCTCGAAATCCTAGTGGTATATGGACACGTTGAACCAATTTACTAAGCTAAGCATGATGGGTCCCACTGCTGGGGCAGGATATGCTCACCTTTTGTGAACACCTACTATCATCACTATTATGACAGTGATTCATGAGTGCATGTCACCACAGCTGTACTTATTCTAATGAGATCTATACGGTGCTAGTTTTGATTTAATAAACTAATCTGGGAGTGGCAGTCCTCTTTGTGGCAGTACAAGAGGGATGAACTATCCAGTAAAGAATATCATTGGGAGTGGCTGTCCTATAGATGAGGCACTATATAGAGATTCAAGGAATCAACCACAATTTCATCAAATGATCATTTGACTTTACACTGTGCAGAGAAACAGCTCTTATCATTTATTATGGTTTTGTCATTCAGATCTCTATATATAAGTGTTTCTATAGTCATCCAAATACACTAGACCGACTCCCGAAGCTGGTACATTTTTCAAGTAAGATTAGTGACAAATGTTGATCTACTAGCCTGATCACTTAGTGCTTTAAAACAAATAAAATTAAAAATCACTACTGAATATTTACCCTCCCATTAGTTTTAGAGCCAAATCTACAAAAGGGACTAGTTTAGGATTTATAGCACAAGGGTTTGGCAAAAAAGAATGCCAAAGGTACCGGCTGTTAGGGGGGGTTGTTATGACTATCACATTAATTTTATTTTAGCTCCATAGTTAATCCAAATTAATAGCCAATGATTTTGTCATGTCCTTAAACATTCATTCATTTATTCATTCATTCATTCATTCATTCATTCATTCATTCATTCATTCATTCATTCATTCATTCATTCATTCCATAGTTAAAACTACAATACATTTTCAAGAATATTTGTGGTTTCTGTCTTTTTCCTTTGAATACATTAAATATTGATAGTTTTTGTTTTGGGTGGGTTTTTAAAAAATTATTATTATTTATTTTTTTGTATATCCCACTGCCCCCTTTCCTTCTCTCCTTTGAATTCCATCTCATTTCTTCCCAATCTGGCAACTCCCATCTTTCAATTTCTTTTGCTGTTCACCTCCACATCCGAATCCGTGTCTCTCCAACCACAACATGTGCTTGTCTCTTGTGGCTATCTGTGCCACACATAATCCATTCCCTATCAGCTTTTAGCTGTGAGCTTAGTCTGACCACTTTGAGGAGTGTTCAGTAGTTACTTCTGGCATTGTTAATAGGTCAGACCAGCATTATTAGCGGAAGAGGACGAGGATGACAGGGAAATACAGAGACTTCACCTGTGGATGAAGTTAAGACAGGTAGGCGATAGTGTGGACAGCTCAGAAGACAAGAGTCGGAGGAAACTGGCAGAAAGGGTCAAAACAGATTGAAATCATGGAAGAAATTGAAAAGTTTTTTATATTAAGATAATGAGAATGATAGGCAGAGGGTGATAGATGAGAAAGATGAATGAACGCGTGAGTCAATTTTTAATTCTTGACTATCTCAAAATTATTGATATAAAATGTATACAATCCAAATTCCTAATTGTATCTGATGTACTTTTTCAGCATGGAAGATCACTGTATGTCTTTAACTAGGTGAAAAAGCTGCTAATCAAACAAAAAATGTACATGGGAGGTGGGGGTAAAATATCCCAAATTTTGTGTGTACAAACTTTATGGATTTGACATGTTTTGTATTTATTGCAGGAAACACCCAAAGTGGAATAATTATGACCAGAAAAAAGAAGAAGAAACTGATGAAATTTTTTGAATGAAGTCATTAATCCAAGCATAAAAGTTAATAGTTAAATTTTAAGTCAGGCAGACTGAAGTTCTTCTGAAAATTATTCCACACATGTCTTCATACATCTAATCTAGACTAATGAATCATAAAATGAGACATTACAATTGAGCTTAATGCAAAATTAATTCTATTTTACCTAGCTCTTTGCATGTATTCCAAAGACACTGGGCCAAGATCTAGGTCCACGTTGTCCACATTGTCAATAATTCTTTGAATCACTGGTGAAAATGTTTTGACTTTTTCCAGCCAATCTGCTCTTCCTCTTTCATTGTTCAGCTGTTCCTTCTGTGGTTCAAGCTGCTCCAGAAGGAGAAACAGACTCAAAACATCCAGTGTCTGGAACAATATAAATCATGTTAAACAAATAACACTACCGGCCTCGGTGGCCTAGCGGTTAAGTCGCCAGACAACAGGCTGGTAGGTACTAGGTTCGCAGCCTGGTACCGGCTCCCACCCAGAGCGAGTTTTTAAGGACTCATTGGGTAGGTGTATGGCCGCTACACCCTCTTTTCTCTTTCACTATCAATAACAACTAACCCACTAATTTCTATTCTGTCCTGGACAGACAGCTCAGATAGCTGAGGTGTGTGCCCAAGACAGGCGTGCGCTATAACAGCTTGCTCTGAATGTATACGTTAAACAATATTGAAAATGAAAATGAAAAATAACACTCAGATTATAATGCTGTTAAAAAGTCCAGAATAAGAATCAGGCCCAAAACATGCAGTGTCTGGAACAAATAGGAAGACATATAACATAATATGTACAGTGGTTTAGTGTTTTTTTTAAATAAACAAATTCAACATATTATCCTTGATAAATAGATCCAAAACATTCAGTGTCTCGAACAACATGGGGAAATACAATCTATATAACATGTTTGTTAAATAAAGTTAAAGGAAAGTTAAAAAAAAAGAAATTTGTTTTGTTTAAAGACACCACTAGAGCACATTGATTTATTAATAATTGGCTATTGGATAATTTTGACATATAGTCTTAACAGAGCAAACCCACTCCATTTTTTCCATTAGTAACAAGAGATCTTTTATATGCATCATCCCAGGCAGGATAGCACATACCACAACCTTTGATATACCAGTCATGGTGCGCTGGCTAGAACAAGAAATAGCTCAATGGGCCCACTGATGGGGATCGATCCTAAACCAACCGCACATCAGGCGGATGCTTTACCACTGGGCTACATCCTGCCCCAAGTTAAAGTAAATAACATTCGGATTACAAGAAAAAACAAAAACAAATCATCACGGAAACACAGGTAAAAACATCACCTTGTAGAATTTACATTTTCCAAATCAAGTAATATAAATAACAATCATGATAAAGGAAAAATAAATTAATCCAATAAACAAATACCAGTTCACTTTATGTCACTTGTCACTTATACAAGCTCTTGCAAATTTTAACATCTTGATTAAAACGAAAAGGTAAAGGTTTTTATTTTCCCAGTAATAAAGTTTGGTCTAAGTACTAAAAACCAACCAGTTCTTCCGTATGAATAAGAGCATGTCGTCCTTGTTTCCTCATCTGACACACAGCATCCAGCACTTGTGGCCAGACCTGCTCAATGTCCTGGAAGGCCTGTAGTCTGCCCATCACAAGAGAGTGAGTGCAATGTACTGCAACCAGTGCTGGCATCAAGTCCAAACTTGTTATGTCCATCCTGGCTTGTCTTGATGAAATGTCTATGGCTTCACACAATATCTAAGTCATCAAAAACACAAAGATGGTCAGTTCATAACAAAATACAGATCAAAAACTTTGTTACAAGATAAAAATAAGTGATAAAATTAAGAATACTTAGAGTCTTTTCCCATTGACCACTGGTTGTACTACTGAAAATTTTGTTTTATTGGAATAATGTTTTGAGAACCAATAAAATGGGGCATTTGAGACCACAAATTTACATTAAGTAAATCAGGAAACACAGTATGAATCCACTTCTAATTTCAATAGTGTGTTCAATTATTATTAAGAATGAAGGGAGGGAAGAATGTTTGATTTAACGATGCATTAAATATACGTTTAATGACGAATATATGGCATCGGATATATGGTTAAGGACCACACAGATAATGAGAAAACTCACTGCCATCACCAAATGGGCTACTCTTACCATTTAGCAGCAAGTGATTTTTTTGTAGAAATCCACTTAATTTATTCTTATAAACATGCTGAATTTCAGTAATACATTTAATGTCACTCTAATGTAGAACATCATAATAATGAGCTGTTTGGAACTGCAGCATTAATATTGTAGGGAGTAGGTGACATTTTTTGTTTATTAATTACAACCACATCACTATTACTCAAACTCCTGAGGCAAGTGCTAGATGAAGATCAACAAACCTGATGTTTATCTGGACTGGAGCACAGATATTTTGTGTGCACAAAATCTTTAATGTAGGCCATGATAATATTTTTCTGGTTACTTCCTATTTCTGCAGAAACTGCATTCAAAAGCTTTCCATAAGAAGTCTCAAGAATGAGGGGACTCACAAATGCTAATACTGCATTTTTCTCTGAAAATAAAACAGGACAAAAGTGCTATGTATTCATTATCTACAATATAAAAATATCTCGTGTTTGTTTTCACAATTTGACAAGTTGTAATAAAATAAAAAGGTCTAAGCATTCTTTTGTGCTAAGGCTCTAATAGTTTTTAACAATGATGCTAATGGACTCACCACTGATCTCTTCACTTTCTTGGAGATGACTGTTTTCAGCATTAGTGAGAGCATTTTCAATAAGCTGTTGGAGTAACCACGAGAAGGGCAGCTCTGCTGTGAAAGGCATTCCGTGTACTCCAGTGTTGTATGGAATTATCTCACCCAGCTCCTGGTGGGTTTCTGGAGACAGCAAGTCTTTGTAGTGGAGCTGACAGGCAGAGGGACTGTGCAGAATTCTCAACCACAGAATGTGAGCCCAGTGATCATTCGGCTGGTCTCTTATAATGTCCAAATTCTTGTTTGTGTCAAGGAAGGCCACCACTCCAGCTAAGACTGTAATTATCTTGTTTTCAAGACACTGCAGCCAAGCTCGTCTATAGAGAGAATTAATAATGGTACACACACAAAGAAAACATCATACTAAACCACTGATATATACTCTTCCAAAAGGGTTCTGTCACATCATGAACCACTTGAATGTATGACAAAATGAAAATGAACATATTATTTCAATAAACACACAGTAAACAATATTTATACTCTGGAATGAAATTACTACCAAAGGTTGACCCTGGTAGGAAAACACAACCCAGTCTACCTTTATGTAAAACATGAAAATTACACATGCACAGCCAAATGCAAGGGTGAAAGTTGAAAATTTTAAAAAACCCTGAAAAACCTGCGATTTTGGTGATTCCACTGACTGGTGATCGCACTGAGACAGTTTTGTCGAAATCGAATGAAAGGATCAGCAATCTCCGTAAAACCCCCCCAAAAACAAGCACTTACCGAAATGTGCAGCTGTTAGATCAGGGAACTTTCTTGGACTGAATCATTGCTAAAATTAGGTTGTAGAATCAAACTTTTTGTTGAACTTTAGAGTAATCAGCTATCAAAAAGTGGAAAAGTTTGGTCATAACCCCTACCACCACCCCTATGAAAACTCAACGGATTTACACGGTTTGGAAAAATGACTTTCACCCATGCAAATATTTCCTCCTGTTCAAATTTCCCCGCCAACTTACAGTGTCAAATCTTACAGAACAACAACACCATAATGCTACTGGATGCCTTTAAACAAGTGCCCGCCAGGGTGATGTTGCCTGATATATGGAAGTTTGCAGGGCCAATACAAGGATGTGTTACAACAACACAGAAAGCACTTGAGACATATCAAGGTCAGGCTGATCGGTAATGCCCACTCCAGCCAATGATCGACACATCAAACACCACAAACACCACAAACACTACTGGAACTGTATTTGGCATTATAAGATGAATGGAAGTTCATCCCCCAATGAAGCATTCTGAATATTGTTGCATCTGTGTATTTTTGTTGTGGTATATCTGTGATTAAATAGTTTGACACCCACTGATTGATTCATATCATGTGACAGCCCTCTACATTAAGTGAACTTTTCTATCCAGGAGACAGATGGCACCTACTTCTATTTTAATTTAGGCGACAAATAGCAAACTTAAGAGCATCGTTTATACACCGATAGTGTGTATGTATGTATGAATGAATGTATGTATGTGTATCTGTGTGTATGAGAGTGTGTATAAACCATTGATGCAAATATTAAAGAAATTTAAAAAGCATTAAGTGCAATTTATATATGTACTGGGCAACTTTAGTATCTGTTATTATCTATATCATGACACCTTGATTGTAAATAATCTCATTATTTAAAAAAACCTAAAATGCTATGCTTGAGAATGGCAGTCTTCCTATATATGAAAAATTAAATAATCTTTAAATTCATTGATGTATGCTGTTATAAATCTGATTTATGCAGAAATACAAGTTTAAAAATTATTTTCCTCTTCTTTTTAATTCAAGCATTATAATTAAATATCTACCTGAACGTTCCAGCTTTTTTCACATTATCTGGCTTAGTAGCTTCCTTAGCAAGCCAACCAGCAGCTATAGGTCCACTTACTTCAACTTCTTTTTCTTCCAGCAATCTGACTATCATGCTGCTTAGACCCACCAAAAATGAGAATTCTTCACCTGTAAGCAATATATTAGGACTATAATTCAGTTTTAATACAACAATGCAAGATATTTCTGATGAAATGTATGCTGAATTTAGAATTTTTGTTTTTGTTCGAGTACATTATTCATTATTAACATCAAATCTGAATATAATTTTTGTTTTAAAGTTACTAACTTTAATTATTCAAAACAAATCTCAGGGCACAATATTTCACAAGAACCATTGTTCTGTTTGTGTGTCGGTTAAGTAACTTCAAAATTATGAGAATTGCCAATCAGTTATGTGGTGAACAACTACATTCTAAAATTAAAAAGTGCCATATATCAGTAATGAAAGTGAAAATCATTTTATGTTTTTAAATACATCTAAGCCACCAATGTAGCACAAAACCGTAGTTCAAGTGTTTTACGATTAGGTAGGCTTAACTAATTGGTTATGAAAAGTAAAACTCATGTAAACTGATTTTCAGTTACCTAAGATTTTGAAATATTGTTCCCTGTAATCATATATTATTAACAAGTAGGATAAAGACTTACTTTCATAATTTGGGTCATCCAGAAAATGAAGCAGAATCTCAATTCTTTTTGTGGACCTCTTTGAATCCTGCACATCATCTTTGACCAGCGCAACAGCAGACTGGATACATCTTAGAATCAGACCTTGGAAGTAAGCAGGCAGACTTGTGTCAGGCTGTTTGACATCCATGGGAGTTACTTCTTCTTGGGGCACCTCTTCAAGAACAATATTGTCCAAATCAACTATAGCGAGGTCCATGTTTTCTTGATCAACAGTATTTTTTGTCAGTTCCATTTCCTCATGTTGCTGGACTTCTCTGTCAAAATGGGAGTCCATGTTTAAGAGTCCTATTTGTGGAGTAACTCTGCTGGGTTCTTCACGGGGAGCTCGACCTTGCAGCACATTGGCAGGAGTGTTGTTGTGGAGCTGATGAACTGACGGAAGGTTTCCTTCAGGTCGTAACTCATCAATGTGCAGAGAATGCCACTTTCCAGCCTACAATATTAATATACAATTAACACATTTAAAATTTATTAACATTTTTCTTCCTATTTCCAGGGAATGAGTGGATGAATTGAATCTATTAAAAATATACATGACATACCTTCCATTTGCTCATTTGCTTTTACATTCTTAATTATATAGAGAGTAACTAGTTAATGAAGTCGGATACCTGCTTTATCCTGTGAAGGTAAAAATGGAACATTTCTCATTCGACCTCAACAAGATAAACCAGATATTCAATATCATTAACTAGTTATTTTCTTTATTCTACAGATCATAACAAATTAAGGGCAAATGCTATTATTTCTGTTATTTCAGCCAAACTGTACGATGACCTAGAGGTCAAATTAGCAATTTTGTAACGTAGTTAGGCATGTGACATCAAAAGTCTTCGCTTTATCCATCATCATATTCTGTGGGTGGTTTCAGGATAAAAAGTAAAGTGTAAAGTATAAACAAAGTATGCTCATGTCCAATAGGTACAGATCTGCTTGAATAAAAACAATAAAAAAGAATGTCAAATTTGTGGAACTTAAAACATTCCAATCACTGATGTTTACTGGGGTACTGGGTTACATTCTATGTAAGAACCTACCATAAATCCTGTAAAACATCCACCAGCCACACTGGGCAGTTGGACAATGAAAAACACAGCAAACTCCCGGTCATCATGAAGCAGTTCGTCCTCAACACAGTACTGGGCACTCTTTATCAAACTCATGTTCTTGTCTCCAGACCCACACTGTATCAACATGACTTTCAATCCACTGCCAGACTTCTCAACAAAGTTTCTATAAACAAATTTGGTCACTCAGAATTATGATGTCATACTGACAGCCAAACTACCAAAGTCATAAATAACTATCTACAAGTGAACAGATGTAAATATGATAACTACCAGAATAACTTAATTTAAAAACATGACACAATCAAACAAGCCTACTGGCCTCAACAAACTTTTGTATCTCCTAAGTTCAACGGTCATAACTCTTTGAAAAATAGGTAAAGTTAAACTTGGTCTGTAAAAGTACATAATAAAACTATAAACAATATTCCATCTCAACATCTTCAGGCAAAAACAAAAAGGTCTGGGAAAAAACCGAATGTTCATATCTAAGTTCAAGGGATATAACTCTGCCAAAACTTGGTAAATCGCCATGAAAGTCAAACTCAATCTGTAACAGTACATACATTTTGTATATATACACAAGATGTCAACTCAATAGCTCAAAACATTATAAAAAAATCTGGAAAACTATATGTGGGGCAGACGGACAGACAGACAGACAGAAGGATGGATATGAAACCTACATGTAGCTAGACTGGTAGGGGACCGATAGTCATTTACGATATGTGCACGGTGGGCCTGAGCATTGTCATCGTGAAAGACAAACTGTCAACCAGCATGGTGAGCAAACGGGACAACAATCTGTGCCACTATGTTATCGCAGTAGTACTGACCAGTGACCCTCACTTCAACAATGTTCTGTCAGTCATAGTGATGCCATCCAACATCATAACTGTCATGTGGCCTGAGGTTGACATTTGCTTGGCATTCATTTCGACATCGCCAAACGTGACCATGCCTATCCAAGAAGTCCAGAATGAATCTGGCCTCATCAGAAATCATTACAAAAGACCATTGATGATCTCCTAGTTTATGCACTGTGTACACCATTGGCTCCTGTTTACCATGAGGTGATTTGTTAAAGATGGTACAACACGTGATGTAGACTATTTCTAATCATCTGACCCATCACTCAGACCCCAATAGCCTGCTGTAACTGTGCAGAGATTTGAATCGCGGTTTGAGCTTGATTTCTAAACCCTGGGTTTTGATGAATGGATCCTAGACTTGTGTGGTTTACCTGGGATGCTCTGAATGGATTTAATCATCAACATTTTGGGTCTGTTGGTATCGGTTCCATATTCTGCAGATCACAGAGAACATTGAACATATTGGCTATATAACGCTGAATTCTACCAGTTTGAAGCATGCCAATAGCCCCAGTAATTCTTCACGTTGTAGATGCCACATCACTAATTCGAAAATTAATTTTAAAAACAATGTTTTTTTATAATAAAGCTTGTTTTCCAAAACATTTGTTAGACTTATCCATTAAGATGAAAATAACAGTAGTCACAGAGACAATAAAGGAGGTTTGCTGAATCAGTTTGAGACAGAATTTACAGCAATAATCCAAAGAACATGCCACTTGCCAGAAACAAATGTGTTTGAGACTGGACACATGCATGATTATACCCTAATATTGCCCCTAAAATTTTTACAAGATTTCCATTTTGCACCAGTGCTATTGACAGTTGATGCCCAAGTTTATTAAACCTGATAGGGTGTTTTATATTAGAAAATGATGTTATAGGAATGGAATTTACATTTTAAATACAAGAACAAATTAACTAGAATTATATTTCTTCCTACAGCTATTTACCACAGTCATTTGTATTTCAATTTCCAGCTGTAAATATAGATACAGCCCTTGAATGTATATATGTTGCTAGAATGCTAAAATACTAAACAGTGATCGAGTAGATTACGGCATCGGTCTGGATGGACAAAGAACTTGGTAAAGTTATTTTAACATTTTAAATTGATAATTGACAATAATAATAAAACAATATATACATGTACATATTTCACACTTCAGGAGTTGATAGAAGACAACATACAATCCTGACAAAACACATGACATTGTTAAAATTAAATAACATTTTTATTGATCGTTAGGAACTGACACCAACAAAATAAAGAATCACTTCAAATATGAGAAGACATGACATTGATAAAAGTAAATAAATTCACAGTACTTGATTTGTTGACAGAATTGCTGTTCTGTGTCAAAAGACTGGAGAGTGAGAAGAATTATGTTGTTCTCTGTTAAGACAAAGGAAGTTACGATCTCTTTTTTCTCCTGGTCAGTCAAAAGCTTTGAATGGGTTGTCACCTGCAAACCATGAAAAAACCCAAGAGAGTAACTAGTTAATGACGTTGGATATCTGCTTTATCCGGTGAAGGTAAGAATGGGAAAGGTTTCATTTGGCCTGAACAGGATAAAGTAGATGTCTGACGTCATTAACTAGTTATTATCTTTATCCTGCATACCATAAAAACTAACGGGAAAAACTATTATTTCTGTTATGTAAGATGACCTAGAGGTCAAATGAGCAATTTTGTAATGTAGCTATGCATGTGATGTCATATGAGTGATGTCAAACGTCATAACCTGCTAGTATTCATCATCATATTCTGTCAATAGAAATAGTGGTTGCAGGATAAATACCAATAAACACAGGGCAATCAATTTCATTTACAGTATTTTTACAAACATGCTGAGACACAAACAATATTGTTCAATTCCTATATAGTGCAGCAACAATTTTCAACAGTTTCATGAACCATTGAAATGTTGTAATGAGGATATGAACTCAGACAATGAACCAACTGACAGACAAAGATATATAGTTTTTTTCACTAACTGACAGACAAAGATATATAGTTTTTTTCATTATCTTTAAAATATTTCAGAGTGCATATCCTAATGTCAGATCTTAAACAAAGTGTTTGGATAATCCAGAAATATTTTAATGTTTATTGATGTATGAATATCAAGTAATACATTTCTAATTTAACTCTGAAAAAAAACTGTAAGGTATTTGTTTTGTTTATTGCTATGTTACGTATGTAAAGAGAATTCTTATTTACCTGAGCATATAAATTGTTGCTTGTAGATCTGCCAAGCCTGTACCTAATGTAATTTAAAATATCATCATGAGGCTGTTCTGTAAAATAAGTATGCAAAGCCCAGTCTTTCTCAAGGTATAGTCGGGTTTCTTCAAGACGTAGAACAGAATGTGGTGTAGCACTCCACAACAGCATCTTCTTGCAATCTTCCAAGAACTGAAACACAACCCCATAAAAAATCAATATGAGACATCTCTTTTGAAAAACGTAACTATCATTACATAAAGATGAATATACATTTATAAATTTTGCTGTTATACATTTTAACATCCAGTAACTTAATTTACTATGTGACACAGTACAAGACAAATGATTGCACATCAAAGTCTATATTGCTATAGTAGTTAAGTCACTGCCCATTTTCTGTGTCTAAAGCAATACTTGTTGGAACCTTTTACTACAGTTTTTGAGTTGAGAAGTAACATTTCAAAAACAGATTATTTATTAAATGTTTGTGCATAACATAACACCAAACAAGTAACTTTTGTAATCCCCACAATAATTGAGTTTTCCCCCATGCTGCCCTAGAGAGCAGCCATTATCAAATATGATAAGCAAAACTAATTAGGTTAATTAAAATTAACATATAAAAATAGTTTGTTCAATCAACATTAAATTACTCACATATGCCTGATGTATGATATTTAATACAGAACAGACATGCACTCTATCATATTTTTACAAAACTAATGTTTAAAGGTGGTTCAAATGTTGGATGGCGATGTTTAGAATAGAAGAATTTTTTAATCAAGAAATATTACATACAGATAAGTGGGACTGATTGGTAAATGCTAAACTGAAAGAATCTGATACTTAAAACAGCACATAGTAGGTACACTGCCAAACTACATGTACGTTTATGAAATGTGATACATCATCCTTTTATGATTTGATGTCACAAAAACTCTAAAAGTTATTTACAACATAAAAGTAATAACAAAATGTAAAATAATTTTATTATCAAAGAGAACTAAGAGAATAAAACAACATTAACTAATGGTTTAAATGTTTGTAATGTTGGTTTTTTGTTGTTGTTTGTGTGTGTGTCTGTGTGTGTGTGTGCGTGTGTGTGCGTGTGTGTGTATGTGTATATATTAACTTATTTTTTTCTTCTTTTTGTCATATCACAATTTTCAGGATCACTCTAATATAGTATGAACCTTAAGTATTGTTGAATGAAGTTGAATAGATGGTGCATACAAAAGATCACTTTTTAGGAATGATGTACATAGCAGTAGCAGGTTCCAACTAATCTCATAACTTGGTGTCAAATAACCTAAACAAATAGCTGTAGTTTTAAAATATTCCTTTCCATAGTCATTCATAGACATTGAATATATGTGAGTTCAGTAGAGAGCCCTGCCAACCCCCAACCCCCCACCCCCAGAAATGTTCGTGGACTTCATTTTGTGTGGTTTGGGGTCTAAAATGTTTTCAAGGTTTCTTATTTTTGTAGTGTAAAGTTAAAACAATAAAGCACTCAGCTGTAGCCTAATTGGTCACTGTAGTACCCGGTATGCTATTCGCAAGACAACTGATCACAATCTTTGATTCATTCACCCTGGAATCACTAATGCAATGTAGGTGGTCCGCAATGATAAATTAACTGTCTTGTGTATCCAGTACATGAGTATCTGTAATGTTTATTATTATGTGTGCAACTGTGATTAACAATCAAGGACAGACATTGACAAAAACAATATACAAAATATATAAAAATAGTTCTGGTAAATTATCAGTGCATTGTTTTCACGATAAATATTTTAGATAGAATTTGTTTGTTTTCAAATATTTTCAAGGATTTATATTTCGATGCTGACTACTTACCCTTGAAACCCACGAAAATATTTGGTTATACAGTAGTTAATCAATGTGCTCTAGTGGTATAGTTAAACAAAACAAACTTTATCCAGTGGGGATCAATCCTACATAGATTGTGTAAAGGTTGCGCACCACCATTTATTTTCCAATGTATCTATATGCTAATATTGCCTCGGATTAAATTGTGTCAAAAATAGCATGATATCGCAAGGATT